>BOPN01003210.1:132787-150287 GCA_017312705.2 Penaeus japonicus | reverse complement strand
ATGGGAGAGCGAAGGTGACAGAGAAAAGAGAGGGACAGAGGGAAGGGTAAACAGAATGAAAGAGAGAGAGAGAGAGAGAGAGAGAGAGAGAGAGAGAGAGAGAGAGAGAGAGAGAGAGAGAGAGAGAGAGAGAGAGAGAGAGAGAGAGAGAGAGAATAATAAAGTGCAGACGAGAAGTGAAAAAAAAATATTGCAGTGATCAATCAGAAGTCAAAATAAGTTTTAAAATCCTAATGATAAACAAACAAACAATCAATAATCTTCAATAAAGAGGAGAATAAATCGAAGAAAAGAGATGGTAATGGTAATCAAAATCAAAAATCAAAATAGTGATGATTAAAATGATTGAAATAATAATAGCAATAGTAGTAATTACAATAATGATAATAATAGTCCTATCTGAGGTAACAATGGTAACGTAATAAAGAACAACATGGAAAATATACAACACAACCACATACAATTCAACACAGAATCCCATATCCCTGTTATAAATCAGCTGCACGGAGATACAAACCCAAGACAAGATATAAAGAGGGACTAAATCCTACAACGTTATTACTCCTCTGGGAATCCTTATCCCAGGGAGGTATGGGCAGCTGGTCACCTCCATTCCTTCAGGACAAATGGGCACATGGGTGGCCTGACATCATTAGGTCATCAGGAGGGTCAGAGGTCATGGAGGGAGGTGGGGGAGGAGGGAGTAGGGGAGGGTATGAGGGGTATAGGATTGGAGGATGGTGTGTGTTTATGTGGGGGAGAGGAGGGTGGGGATATGGAGGGGAAGAGGGGATGTTGGGTGTATATGAGGGGGATAGGAGGATGGGGATGTGGAGGGGAGTTGAGGGTGTGGGCGGAGAGAGGGGTGGGGTGTATATGGGGTGTATGGGAGGGGAGTGTAGGGAGGTGAAGGGGAGGAAGGGGTGTGGGCAGAGAGAGGGGTGGGGTTGGATGGTTGCCTAGGAGTGTGGGGGTAGGGGTAGGGGTGGGGGTGGGGAAGTTGGGCGGTCTGAATATGAGAGGGTGAGAGAGTGTGTTTGAGAATTATGAGGGGATGGGGTGAGAAGGGGTGGGTGGGAGTGAGGGGCTTGAGAGAGGGTGTGGGAGTTGGAGGTTGAGAGGGGGGGGGGGAGTATTTTAGTGTCCCATTAATTGGCTTGTCATGGTGTTGTGTGTCACGGCTGATACTGATAGATTGTGACACGCGACTGTTTTATGTCTGACAGTACCCAGGCACACAGACCTTTGACACTGTATCTGGGGTATTTGGTATTGTAGTATGAAGACATGGCACTATTCATTTAGCGAGAATGAGGGATTTTTATACTTTTGTGCCTGACTGGTTAGTTATCAGGGCAATTACAAAGTTATGTATTGGTCGAACTTCGCATTTTTCCTTACCAATTATATAAAAAAAATCAAAATGTGCATGTAACAGCAAAATTGATGAAAAAAAAAAAATTGTTATGATATATATAGCCCAGATACAGCTCCCAACAAAGCCTTTCACGATAATTAAACACATTCTAATAATGGTGATAATCAATTAGATCATAAAAAAATCATCCCTATTCCACACATGGAACTAAAATACGTAATAACAACGGAAACAATTCATTAAAACCACGCATGACATAATGTACCTTTAAACTAATTTATCCCAAATTGCACAAAAGTGATAATCTGAAATAAAACACTCGTGTTAAGTCACACACTATTGGACACATCTACCCAAAATGCATTATGATAATCAAATATGTTATTGAAATATGAAGAAAGTCACGGAGACAGCTAATTGGTATGCAAAACCACTAATAAGAAATAAAACTACTTATACACTTATGCTAATGGCAAACGAAAACCAACCTTAATCATTATTAATTCAAGGTTCTTCACTCACAACAAACGAAGCAAATACACATACACATCTAACCTCTATGAAATGATAAAAAAATAAATATAAATCAGCCTTAACAACATCACAAAGACACACCATCACAAATCCACGATCACAAAAAAATGAAAAGAAAAGAAAAGAAAAGAAAAGAAAGAAAGAAAAAAAATCAGCAAAAAAGGACAATAATTAGACAGACAAATATATAAATAAAAAATAAATAAATAAATAAAAAATAAATAAATAAACAAAGACAAACAGACAAGAGCAAACGTATGGAGACTAACCATACCCAGTATGAGACCTGGGTGCTCCTTGCCTCGACCTCATACTCGACTTCCATTCCGAAGGACGACTTACTCCTCCTCCTCCTCCTCCTCTGCACGATGGAGGAGGGTGACCTGGTGCTCGAGCGTCCCCATGACCTGGGAGAATGGTACCTGGAGGCTGACCTGTCTCTGGCTCTCGATGATTTTGGAGGTCGAGGTCAAGGTCGAGGTCGAGGCGAGGCGAAAGGCCCGACGAGTAGGTGGCTTTCGGTGGTGCCTGTGGGGGGGGGGGGTGGAAATGAGGTTGATGATAATAGTAATATTTATGATTTTGACAGTAATGATGGTAATGATAGTAATAATGATAATAACAATGATAATGACGATAATGATAATTATCATTGTGAAAACAATAATATAAATCATAATAATGATCACCATGAAATCAGTAATGCTAATGACAATAATAGTGATAATAATTATGATGATAATGGTAATAATGATTATGACTAAAGTGATATTAGCAATACTGAAGAAAATAACACTAATGGTGATGGTAATAACAGCAACGATATTGAAACATCAGTGCTAACATTAACATGATGGTAATGGTGATGATGGGGATGATGATTGTGATAATTATGGTGATAATGGTGATGGTGATGATAATGATGATGGTAATGATCATAATGATGATGATGGTGATGGTGATAATGATGATGGGGATGATATTGATAATGATGGGGGGGATGATGATGATGATAAGAACAATGGTGATGATGAAAATAATTATAATATGGATAATGATAACAAATGATAATGATGAAAAAATAATAACACCAAAAAACTCATCTATAACATTTTTCATCTGTGTGTGTCCATCTCATCTATTTGTCCATCTCATCTATGTGTCCATCTCATTCAATCCAAAACACACAATCAGAACAGACAGCCAAGACCATAAAGAAACTATGATGCTTGAAAAAACAAACACACACACAATCCCCCTTCCCCTCCCCCCCTTCCCGCACAAAAAAAAAGAAAAGAAAATAGTTGTTAAAAAATAACATCATGACTGCACGCTGAATATGTTTACGTATACTGTCCCCTCAAGCACACGTGTTAAAGACAGACAGACGTAGACACATTCTAATATACAGTGCTAAAGGCTCGAGTTTCTGGTAATGGTGATAATTGTAGACTAATGATAGATATAATAATTGTGATAAAAATACGTATGCCAGTGATGATTGTAAATGCTGATTGTTGAGGTAATGCTGAGAGCTGTGATAATAATAGTTGTGATACTGGTGATGATTGTGGTGATGTAAGTTATGATGTTGATGAGGGTTGTAACAATGATAGTTATAACAGCAATAGTGATAATGATGTTTATAATGACGATGATAAATATGATAATCATGACATCAGCAATAATCATACGGACATTGATAATGGTGATAATGTGATGAGACTAATGATGATGATGGCCATGATAAAGTTAATGATAATGATAACAACAGTAACAAATAACATTGATAAACCTACCGTAATGAAGTACACTACACATCACATAGAGTATAAACAATGTCTTCTTAATGTTTCATGCTATGTACGTTACTGCATTATACCATACCCCGCGCGTTATAGATATCAAACACTAAACATCACAACACACGCTATACCCAAGCAACCGACGGTAGAGAAACCATGAACCAAACATCGAATCGGCTTCGACTCCTCCAGCGAACGATTCGTGACGTCATTCGGTGAGCAGTGCCGCTTAAGCCTTTGTTGTTAGAGGCTACACTCGTTATCCCACCCATCAGGCCACGGGCGCGAGGGCGGTGGGCGTGGGTGGGTGGGCTTGAGAATGGGTGGGCACGGTTGATGTTTGGGTGGATATATGGGTATGGGTAGGTGCGCACCGGCTAGGCATTACCTTGGGTTGGGCGTGAGTGTGGGTGGTCAGATTAATGGTTGTGAGTGGGCGGGAACTACGTAGGCGTGGGCGGTTTAGCGTCTAAGACACAAGCAATGTCAAAGGTGTATTGTTGTGTGTGTGCGTGTGCGTGTAAGAGAGAGAGAGAGAGAGAGAGAGAGAGAGAGAGAGAGAGAGAGAGAGAGAGAGAGAGAGAGAGAGAGAGAGAGAGAGAGAGAGAGAGAGAGAGAGAGAGAGAGAGAAAGAAAGAGAGAGAGAGAGAGAAAGAGAGAAAGAGAGAGAGAGAGAGAGAGAGAGAGAGAGAGAGAGAGAGAGAGAGAGAGAGAGAGAGAGAGAGAGAGAGAGAGAGAGAGAGAAAGAGAGAGAGAGGGAGAGAGAAAGAGAGAGAGAGAGGGAGAGAGAGAGAGAGAGAGAGAAAGAGAGAGAGAAAGAGAGAGAGAGAGAGAGAGAGAGAGAGAGAGAGAGAGAGAGAGAGAGAGAGAGAGAGAGAGAGAGAGAGAGAGAGAGAGAGAGAGAGAGAGAGAGAGAGAGAGAGAGAGAGAGAGAGAGAGAGAGAGAGAGAGAGAGAGAGAGAGAGAGAGAGAGAGAGAGAGAGTGTATGAGAGAGAGAAAGAGAGAGAGAGAGAGAGAGAGAGAGAGAGAGAGAGAGAGAGAGAGAGAGAGAGAAAGAGAGAGAGAGAGAGAGAGAAAGAGAGAAAGAGAGAGAGAGAGAGAGAGAGAGAAAGAAAGTGTATGAGAGAGAGAAAGATAAAGATAAATAGATAGATAGAGAGAGAGAGAGAGAGAGAGAGAGAGAGAAAGAAAGTGTATGAGAGAGAGAAAGATAAAGATAAATAGATAGATAGAGAAAGAAAGAAAACACAAACAAATCCTCGCAATGCATGACGAAACAAGAGCAAATTCCCATCGTTTAAGACAACGAGTCCCCAAGCATTAACAAAAATCCTACATCTCGGGACACGTGCGCCCAAAGGTCAGGATCCACCATGGCCTCTGAAAGGTCAAGATCACGTGACTTAAGGATGGAAGGATTGTGTGAAGGAGTGATCACCTTAACAGACCAGACAGGTAGCAGACTCAAGGAACAGGTGATGACACAGGGGAATGGGTGGGATGTGTGCATGTGTGTGTGTGTGCTTGTGTGTGTTTGTGCTTATTTGTGTGTGCGTGGATATTTGTGTTCATTTGTTTGTGTTGCGTTTGTGCTTATTTGTGTGTGTGTGGATATTTGAGCTTATTTGTGAGTATGCTTGTGTGTTTGTGGTTCTTTGTGAGTGTGCGTGTGTGTTTGTTCTTATTTGTGTGTGTATTTGCGTGGGGGAAGGTGGGAAGGGGCTGGGAGTGTCTATTGTTGCCATTTTTCTATCACTTTCCTTACATTTCTATGTTTATCTATACGTTTGCTTGAGTCTGTAATATCTCTGTCCGTATATCTATTTTTCTCTCTCTTTCTCTATCTATTTTTACAGTTCCATATCCTGTTTGTCTCTTTCCCTCCCTCCCTCCCTTTGTCTCTCTCGCTCTCCTTCTCTCCCTCCCTATCCCTCTCTCTTTCTCTGTTTGCTTCCCTCCCTCACTTTCCCTTCCCCTCCCCTGTCAATGAAATTTTATTCTCTTCACAAAGCAAGTGCGCTCATCACCCAGGCTAATTGATTTAACACCCTTGCAACATAAGGGGAGCCACACTGGTTCAAGTTTGCAATTGATTTTATAACGTGATTTGACAAGGCCTTACTATTTGGTATGCGCTTGCGTACGTAGAAGGTCACACCTGTTGGTAAATGTTTCTTGGGATCTGTTCGTATACATGTGCGTTTGTGTAAGATCCACAGAAACGCTTATCTAGCTGTGCACACAAATTATTTAGCCAAACACGCGCGTGCAACTACACATGCACGCTTGCGCACATCCAACCAACCAGCTGGATGCTCATACTCAACATGCACAAGCACACTATCGACGCACATACATTCTCATAATCATTATCATTCTCACCAACAATTACCGTCCACACACACACACAAAAAAAAAGGAAAAAAGAAAGATAGATGAAAATAAACAAATAGATAGATAAATGAATAAATAGATAATGAAAAAATCCAAAGCCAAGCTCTGGCAAAACACAAGATCAAAAAAGCTTCATCTTCATCGTATATCCTTTAAGTGCCAGGAGAGACAAAGAGCCTGTGTTACTCTCTCTCCTTAGTGCCAGTGCCAAGGACGAAGGTGAACTTTTGCTGTAGTTTGTTCATTGCTGTTTGTTTGTTTGTTCACTGTTCGTTGTTGACGATATTTTAGTTCAGAAGAGATTCGTGGTGGTTTGTGTTTGGATGAAGGTAAAGGGAGTGTATTCTTAGGGAGAGAGAGAGAGAGAGAGAGAGAGAGAGAGAGAGAGAGAGAGAGAGAGAGAGAGAGAGAGAGAGAGAGAGAGAGAGAGAGAGAAAGAGAGAGAGAGAGAGACCCTTACAAAAAAAATATAACCTTTCGTGTTTCGTTTTTTATCTTTCTTCTAACGGATTGTCACATGAATATACAATAACGAATAGCTAAATAGATAAACAAATTCATATTGACAAATAATCTTCGTGTAATCCCCGGGCCACAATAGAACGTCTTTCCAGACACTTGAGTACATTGATGGCCAAAATTAACGACCTTCCCCCCCCCCCCCCCCCCCCCCCGACGCTGCCAGACACACTAGAACACATTTTCGAGTATCCAAATGTCGTAATATTCTACATTCCACAAAGCCTTCATTCTCATAGTAATACATATACAAATACACCGTTACAATGTAAAAGACTAATGAAACAAAAACAAAAAACGTCACTTTTTGGCCATTTGCTTTCAAGTTCACAAGTTTCGACTCTTGCAGCCGAAGCACATGGCACCTGCTCGCGGGGGTTTGTGCTTCGGATACGCGAGTCGAAGAGGGTGATTCACGCAGATTGACAACATAGAGTGCCAGTAGATTGATAGAGATGGATATATAGAGATAGATAGATAGATAGATAGAGAATTATATTATTAACAAATAGAGTGCCAGTAGATTGATAGAGATGGATATATAGAGATAGATAGATAGATAGAGAATTATATTATCGATAGATGGAATCAATTATAAAAGACGCCATTTTTTTTAGACAGGCAGATTTATAATTAGATTAAAGATAAAAAAAAAAAAACATCAAAAGAAAACTAGATAAATTAGAAATAGAGACTCAGACAACAGACAGCACGATCAAAAGAAAGAGAGAGAGAGATAGAGAGGCAAAGCAGAGAGCGCACAGCCATCGCGCGCCAAACTCACCCCACAAACACGCGTGCAACGAAATTCAATATTTAGTAAACACTTGAAGATATAAAGAACACCGAGAGCCTTGTAGCAGAGACCATTACGATGCAAATATCTACGATAACAGAAGAAAATGCGATAAAAAAGAGAAGTAATTCGAGGTAATAAAAAGAAAGTAAGAAGATGGAGAAGAAAAAGAGGTGAGTTAAGATTCGTTTTTTTGTTGTTGCAACATTTGGCTTCTTTTTACTGTTTTCATTTTGTAATATCTTATAAGAACTTCGATTTATATATATGATAAAGGAAATGAACACTCAGACACTATCAACATTTCCACAAAGGAAAAATAAATACATTCTTTTTACAGTTTTCATTTCGTAATAGCTTATAAGATCATCGATTTATATATATGATAAAAGCAATGAACACTCAGACACTATCAACATTTTCACAAAGGAAAAAAATACATTAACATATATACAAACAATCTAAATCTTAGAAAAACATCAGCTAACAAGAGAACTACAGCAGTTAAGATGCTTAAAACATTTGAGTCTCACGAGGAGATACTTTTACGCGAAATCATAACTCAAAAACTCAAGAATAATATAAACTGGAGAACCGGCGAGATAAATAACAATAGAGATCTTCCTCTGATCTTATCTATCTATTTGAATAAAAGTTGATCAGCAAGAACAATAAATGAAGACTAAATGATGATAAAAAGAAATAAGTAAATATATGACAAGTTCATTTTTTTTAGATCATGGCATTCACGTTAAGACTTCTTGATATTTATTTTTCAAAGATTTCTAAGATTTAAAAGAAAGGGGAAATGAGAACAAGGAAGAAGAAAAAGGTGAAGAAGCGAAGGACAAGAAAGGAAAAGAGGAAGACGAAAGGGAGACCAAGAAAGAGAAAGAACTAGAAAAAGATCCAAAAGGAAGTAACAAAGAGGAAGAGAAAGAAAAAATAGAAGAAAATCAAGAAGTAACAGCGAATGAACTTACTCATGTGTGTGTGTGTGTGTGTGTGTGTGTGTGTATATATATATATATATATATATATATATATATATATATATATATATATATATATATATATATGTAATCCTTAAAAGGCAGATGAAGATGCATTGAAATGGAATTCTTCTTTTCCCCCTTCTCCTCTTACCCCCCTCCCCTGTGCCTATTGTATATATATATATATTTTTCTCTCTCTAGCCCCTCGTCCTCTTATCTTATTTCCTTTTTTTCTTAATTCTCTTCTCTTCCATAGCTCCTGCTTCCCCTCTCTTCACCCTCCTTACCCTTATTCTCATATTTCATTTTTTCCTTACTTCTACTTCTACTCCTCCTCCTCCTTCTCCTCATATTCCTTACCCCACCCCTTCCTCCTTTCTCTTCTCACTTTTCTTCTTCCATTCTCGACCATCTCATCATAATTCTTTTTCTCATTTTGCCTCTCCTTTTTCTCCTCACCCGCATCTTCCCTCCACTTCCCCCGCATCCCCTTCCTTCTACCCTTTTTCCACTCACTTCCCCTCCCTCTACACTTTTTTTCCCTCCTCCCTCCCTTCCTCCTAACCTTCTTCCCTCTCCTCCTTCCCTTCCCTTCTTCCCACTCCTCCTCCTCTCCTTCACCTTTACCTCTAAGGTAAAGTAATAAAAAAAATAAGACATCTGGGAATCTGAAGTCACGTGAAGACATCAGATATGCTTTTCCTCTCTTGTCTGCCTTCACGGACGTCAGTCACGACCCGAAGTTGTGTCATGCAATGTGCTAAGCATTCATGCCGAAGTCTTTGGGGATTTCCCGGCGTCTTTGTTGTTTTGGGATAATCAAAACGCCGGGAGAGAAACAGGGGGAGGGGGGGGTATATATATATATATATATATATATATATATATATATATATATATATATATATATATATATATATATATATATATAGACAGAGAGAGAGAGAGAGAGAGAGAGAGAGAGAGAGAGAGAGAGAGAGAGAGAGAGAGAGAGAGAGAGAGAGAGAGAGAGAGAGAGAGAGAGAGAGAGAGAGAGAGAGAGAAGGAGAGAGAGAGAGAGAGAGAGAGTATGATAGAGAGAGAAAAAGGGAGAGAAAAAGAAGAGAAAGAAAAACACAGAAAGAGAGAGTATAGGTAGATTACTAGATAGATATAATGAGAGATAAATAGAATGATGGAGAGATAAACTTAGATTAGCAGACAGAGAAGAGAAACAAGTACATTAAAGGACATGTTTAGAAACTGATAGATGCGGGGAAAGAGATGGACAAAGTAGATGGATGAATGGATGAAACAATGATTAGAGAGAGACAAGGAGCGAGATATCCGCCGGTCATCCCTATTTAAGACTACCATCACTAATATCAAAGTACTCATTACCGTAAAACTTAATTTAGGAAAGAATTACCAATGTCCATTCCCCCACATCTTTCAATCCGCCATAAGGAGCCACTTACTTACACGTACCATTCCTAACATCAGAGTATTAATTTCTGGAACATCTAATTTGAGAAGGAATTATACATGTCCATTCCCCCCAAAGCCATATACTCAAATGTATCACTACTAACATTCAACTATTCTTTCCACTGTATTTTCATCGAATAAATAGCCCTCCTAAGTAAGGCCTTATTCTCTGTTCAGTTATTCATTTCTAAAAGTTAATCGTTTTGTCTTAACAAAGGTGTTTCAATCATAAACAGTGTTCGCACAGGAAAAGTAAGAAAGCATGGACCAACATAAACATACTGTTCCATAAATCTAATTCCGTCATTTACTACGCGCAATCATCCTCTCCCAGCTACGCCTTCCCAAACACCTTTTTTCTGTGTGAAGAGAATCCCTCGTCACTCACCCTTATCCCTCGCTTGCTACCTGCAGGGCCTTCCCCGTATACTAAGGCCACGAAACGAGCTCCTTGACAAGGCCTGTCATTTCTTAGCACCTCCAGGAGAGATATACGAATGGCTGTAATGGCGACCCCCATCGACCGTGTAGGTCTCTGTTATTACCCTCAACTCCTTCTCTCTCCTCCTCTCTGGCTTTTCCTCGTTTTCTATTCTTCTTCGTACATGTCTGTGGGTCCGTCTGCCTATCATCTTTCTTGGGTTTCTTGTCTTTCCCCCCTCACCTACCTTTCTTTCCGTATTTCTCTATCTCTTTTTCGTATTCATTTATATTTTTTTATCACATTTATTTCATTGTTCTCTTTCCAAGCTTTCTTTCTCCCCCCCCCCTTTTTCTTTCACACAGACAAAAGGAGAGGAAGTAAAGAGAAAGATAGACAGGAATAAAGATAGAAACAAACAGATATCTATAGGAACAGACACAGAGAGAAAGAAAGAAGAAGAAAGGAAGAAGAAGAAGAAGAAGAAGAAAAAAAAAAAAAAAAAAACACAGGAGAGAGGAGAGAACCATGAAAAGAAATATGCCTCTCCTGTGCATGCAAGTAGCGACCACACTACACTCGGCTCGCGTCTTCCCTTCATCCCCGCCACACGTCATCCCACGGGAACGCACCTCGCCCGAGACGCCCCTTCCACGACGTCCATTTGTAACGGTGATCCCATCTACTGCGATACCTCAGGTCTTCTCTTCTCTTTTCTCTCTTTTCTTTATTTCCCATTCCTCCTTCACCTTATCAGCTTTATGTTTCTCTAAGTCTTAGTTATTATCCTCTGTTACAACCTCTCGCTCACTCCCATTGGCTACCGGGTCTTGTCATGACACACGGAGGCCCAAGACACAAGTGGGATGTGCAATAAATACCTTTTTGCTGCAGCCAGATGTGAGTTCCTTGCCTGCTCCCCTCCTCCTCCTTCTCCTACTCCTCGTACTATCCCCCCTCCACATCTTCGGCCTCATCCCCTCTCTTTTTCTTACTCTCCTCCACCTCCTTTCTCTTCCCTTCTTCCTTCTCCCCCGGATTCTCTTTATCTTCCTTCTCCGTCTCCCTTCACATCCTCTTTTTATTTTTCCTTCTCCTCCTCCTCATTTTTCTCTCTCTTATCTTCCTCCTCATCCCTTTACCGCCTTCCTCCTCATTTTCTTCATCCCTCCCCCCGTCCTCCCGGTCTCGGCACATCCCTCCTCATTCTACTCCTCCTCCTCCTCCTTCTTCCTCTCGTTCTCCCCCTCCGCCCCTCCACCTCCTTCTGTTTTGCATCTGCTTTTATCTTCTTCTGCGTCCTCCCATTCCCTCCTTCTCCCATCATCGTCCATCTGTTTTCGGTCTCTCCCCCTCTGCTGCTTTTGAGTTTGTGTTTGTCTCCGTCCGTTTTCATTTAACCCTTTCCGTGGGCCATCTTTTCATCTGGTATTCCTTCCCTTCTGCTTTCTCCCTCCTTATCGTCTCTCTTCATCTTATTCCTGATTTTCCACCTTACTGTACCTATCCTCATCACTGTTTGTATCACTTATATTATTATTATCATCATTACTTATAGTATCATTATTGCTATTGCTTTTATCACTGTTATTACTATCACCATTGTTATTGTCCGGTTTCCTCTCATCTGCCATCTTCCTCCATCCTTTTTATCCCCCTCCTCTCTATCTCTCTCTTTTCCCCGCTCCTCCTCTCAATCTTTCCTCCTTTTTTCAACGTAAATATCATTAATTTCCTCCTCCCTTCCCCTTACCCCCATCCCCTCCTCTTCTCTCATTATCTTTCATCTTTACTGTCCTTTTGTTTTCCCTGCTTTATTCCAATTATTTCTTCTTCTCCCCCTTCTCCTTCTTTCTACCTCGTCTTCTCTTTTTCCCCTATAACCTTTCTTTCTCTCCCTTTTCTCCATCCCTCCTCCTCCTCCTTCCTCTTAACCCTACCTCCTCCTTCTTCTTCTCCACCCTTCCCCATTCGTCTACTTCTTCTTCTGTCTCTCCTCCTCCTTCTTCTTCTCCACCCTTCCTCATTCGTCTACTTCTTCTTCTGTCTCTCCTCCTCCTTCTTCTTCTCCACCCTTCCCCATTCGTCTACTTCTTCTTCTGTCTCTCCTCCTCCTTCTTCTTCTCCACCCTTCCTCATTCGTCTACTTCTTCTTCTGTCTCTCCTCCTCCTTCTTCTTCTCCACCCTTCCCCATTCGTCTACTTCCTCTTCTGTCTCTCCTCCTCCTTCTTCTTCTCCACCCTTCCTCATTCGTCTACTTCTTTTTCTGTCTCTCCTCCTCCTTCTCCCCCCTCTTCTACTGCTCTTCACCCTCTTTTACAGTCTATTCCTTGTTCCTCCCACACACACATTCCTTCGTGCCTGTGTGCGTGTGCAGTATGTACGGCTGCGTTCAAGTGTGTTGTTGAATCGCATTTGCTGGTCGGGATATTCTTAAAGCGAGTCTGGACGAGTTATTTATAATTCTGATAGTTTTGATGTTTATAATATTATCATTGTTATCATCCTCAGTGTTATAAGCATCTTTATCCAATTTGTTATCGTTATTTTCCTTGTTGTTATCATTGTCATTGTCTCGTTATTTTCGTCACTATCCTGATTATTATTATTATTGCTATAATTTTCACTAAAATTCATGATTATCATTATCACTTCATTATCAATATCTTTCAACCTCAACTTTTATCAGACCGATGGTAGAACATCAATATATCGAAAATAATCGTAAATACGTGTTAATGATGATTAGGCCTACAATATCAACAATGCAACAAGACCAATCATTATTACAACCAATAATAACAACCACAATAATAACACATTATCAACAACAATGATGATATTCATACTCTTCCTAATCAATATCATTAATTTCTTTTGATTCAAATCATAGGACTCATCATCCGGCACAAGATGTGTGCATTGCGTCATCAAAGGTAAGTATTGCATCATCCCGCTGAAGAAATGCATTGCACGGGGAGAATGCAGCTCATCATTGAGACTTCACTCGCACCTTCTACGTAAGCCTAACTCACTCTCCACATCGCAAGAAAGCAAGCAAGCATCACACACACACACATACATGAATCAAACGATAATTATTAAATTCTACCACTACTACAACTAACAACTGCAACAATAACGATAATAACAGTAATAATAGTAAATGATAATCATTATGCAATAATAAGCAAGAGAATAAGGAAGGAAGAAGGGAAGGAGAAGGAGGAGAAAGAGGAGGAGGAGGAGGAGGAAGAGAGGGAAGAGGAGGAGGAGGAGGAGGGGAAGAAAGGGAAGAGGAGGAAGAGGAGGGGGAAGAAAGAGAAGAGGAGGAGGAAGAAAGGGAGGAGGAAGAAGAAAGGGAGGAGGAGGAGGAGGAGGAGGTGGAGGAGGAGAAGAAGAAGAAGGAGGAGGAAGAAGAGGAGAGGAAGGGGAAGGAAGAAGAGGAAGGAAGGTGAGAAGGACAGAGAAAAGAAGGAGGAAGAGAAGGAAGAAAAGGAGGGGGAGGAAGAGAAGGGCAAGAAAGAGAGAGAGCAGGAGAAAGGGAGGAGGTACAGGAAGAGAAAGAGGAGGACAAGGATGAGGATGAGGCGGAGGAGGAAAGAAGGTTGAAGGAGAGGGTGGGTAATGGGTGCCATTGAAAATGAATGTCATGAGCAGCGTGGCGTCGTGGAAGCAATCAGCTGATCGTCATGCCCCCCCCCCCCCCCCCCCGCCCCCCTCTTCCTCCTACTTACTACCATCTCTCTCTCTCTCTCTCTCTCTCTCTCTTTTTCTCGCCCCTCTCTCTCTCTACTTACTTTTTATTGCTTCATCTACTAATGAAACAAACTCATGATCCCGGTTTTGAATCTTTTCCGAACTATAACCCTAATCTCACTCAAATATCACGCCGCTCCAAATGAATAAAGGTATGAAAGAGAATGAGAAATTATTTTGATAACAGATATTGAGTTTCTCTCTCTGTCTCTCTCATTTGATCAACTTTTTAAATCATTTATTTTTTATTTCTTTATCAACCTCGCCTACGTTGTGAATATTTTACATCCTGACAGTATATCTGATTGATAATACATACTTTATTTAGTCCGGAGCGTTTTCAAAGATGACTTTTGTTGCCTTTTATATCATTCATGGTCCTATTTCTCTCTGTCTCTCTCACTCTCCTTCTCTCCTCCCTCCCTCTTTCTCTCACCCCCTCCCTTTTCATCTCTCCCATTCTCTCACCCCTCCCTCCCTCTCTCACTCCTTCTCTCGTCCTCCATCTGTCTCTGAAAGAAATATCTTCATCTAAAAACATTAACAACTGACAAACCTACGGGCTTTGCGAATCGGGGAGACTTCCTTGACGGCATCGACTCAGCACTATTACTTGAACACTAACTTCTTCTAAGCATCTTTAGCTTGGTAAATTAGATGTCTAGACTGTGTCGCAATTTCATTAACAACATTATAAAGGTTGAGTGAAATCAAAATGGATTTCTTGAATCAGAAAATACAAAACTTTTGAGTTTCGGAAAACGTGCCGGGATTGAGTAAAACTAATTCAAAATAAAAAATCATCGGTGAAAGATTAGTCTAAACCATCCGTCAAAAACAGATAAATAGATAAAATAAGTTAAAGTGAGTAGTTATCAGAATTTAATACATAGATTGGCACTATAAGCATTACATTAATTTTCGCACAGAAAATTTAGTTTTGCTAATTTCATAAATCTTTTACTATCGGTGTAATACGTAGGATAAAAAGAAATAGTGCTAATTAACATGCAAGCTCACACATAAATGGGATAAGTATTCCTCTCCCTCTCCGTGCATAGACAATATTCGCGTGTGTCCGTGCGTACATGTGTGTGTGTGTGTTGCTGGTACGTGTGTGTATGTGAATTTTGGGTGTTTCGTTATTCGTGTGTATACGTATGTGTGTGTATGTGTTTATGCGTATTTATGTTTATTTACCATTCACTCGCCATTACAGCACCAGTCATAGTTAACGAAAGTAAATGCCTTTTGCAGGATGAAAATAGCAATCGAAATCCCTTCTGATTAAATTTACACTAAGCGAGTTCGAAGGATTAATCTGGATAATTAATCCGGATAATTAATCTGGTAATCATTAGAACTCTGGCTTATCATTAGCGCTGCTTGCCACTGTTGCAACGCGCTGTTCTGTTCAGCTGTTTAATCAAATGGTAAAGCTGCAAATACTGGCTTAACAGAGCTGAGTGTGCTAGAATTGCTGGGAGTTTGCTGTCGTGTTTATTGTAATTAGGAGAGAGTAATAGAGGTAAATAGATGGAATTGGCAGGGACGTGAAAAAGGGAGAAAGAGAGAGAGAGAGAGAGAGAGAGAGAGAGAGAGAGAGAGAGAGAGAGAGAGAGAGAGAGAGAGAGAGAGAGAGAGAGAGAGAGAGAGAGAGAGAGAGAGAGAGAGAGAGAGAGAGAGAGAGAGAGAGAGAGAGAGAGAGAGAGAGAGAAAGAGAGAAAGAGAGAGATGGGGGAGAAGGGGGACGACAGGGATAGGGAAGGGGAGAAAGAAAGAGAGAGATAGGAGAGAAAGAGAGGAGAGGAGAGAAGTGGAGAGAGAGAGGGGGTATGAGAGTGAGAGAGAAAAACGATCTTAGCTGTTTTAAAAGCCAAAGATCCAAAGTAATCTTTTTAACTGACCGACTTCCCAGATCTGAACCCTTCCACCTACCCTCGAACCCTTCCCTCCTCAATTCCTCCCTCTCCTTCATTTTCCCATCCTCCCTTTCTAATTCTTATCGTTTTCCCCACATCGATCCTCCTCCCCTCCCCTTTCCCTCCCACTCCTTCCCCTTCCAACCCTTCCCTCCCACTCCTCCCCCTTCCCCTCCTTCCTTCTTCTCTTCCCTCCCTCCCCCTTCCAACCCTTCCCCCTCACACTCCTCCCCCTTCCCTTCCCCTCCCCCTTCCAACCCTTCCCTCCACCCCCCGTTCCCTCCCACTCCTTCCCCTTCCAACCCTTCCCTCCCACTCCTCCCCCTTCCCCTCCCATTCCCGAAGTGAAGCGCCGGCCTCGTCAATGCTTACGTCAGCTCGAGTTGATGATGCTGGTGAACGCGGCCACGTGGCAAGGCGATAACTCTTGGGGTTGTTGCTATATTTTGGATTTTTTTTTTTTTTTTTTTTTTAGGTGTTGATGCTGTGTTTAGGTGTGTGTGGGGAGGGAGGGTGGTGGGTAGGAGGGTAAGAAGGTGGGAGGGAGGGGTTAGAAGAGGGAGGTAGGGATAGGAGGAGGAAGCAAGGAGGAAGAGATACAGAGTGAGGGAGATGGAGAGATAGATAGATAGAGAGAGAGTCAAGAGGAAGATGAAGAGGAAGAGGAAGAGGAAGAGATAGAGAGTGAGGGAGATGGAAAAATAGATAGAGAGAAAGAGAGTCAGAATGAGAAAGAGAAAAAGAAAGAAAGAAAGAAAGAAAGAGAGAGATAGAGAGAGAGAGACAGAGAGAGTTAGTAGGAGGGAGGAACAGACAGAATCTGCATAATTTTGTTGTTGCTACTTTAATTAAGAGCCAAAGAAGGATCAGAAAATATCATAAACAAAGGCCAAACTAGACCTCATGATAAACTAAATAACAAGTTCCATCACCTTTTTTTCTTCTGATCCGAAATCACATTCAACCAAATACAGAAAGGACAAAAGACACCTCAAAGCTAAAACTCCTATTGGCGAGGCGCGTCTTAGATCCTCCATGTTTTCTCTCCTTATGGCTGTTTGCTCTGCGGTTCCCACGTGTTCAGGCCCTGTTTTCTCTCCTTATGGCTGTTTGCTCTGCGGTTCCCACGTGTTCGGGCTCCGGCAATTAGCACACAGGAGCGACGTCCAGGGCCTCGTGGCGTTTGTTTACGACCTGGCCGAGAGCTGTGGGCGTTCGTCCTAAAGAGCGTTAAGCTTAAGGAAGGGAAACGCTTTCATTTCGGGCGGCCAGATGGCGCTCGGGTGTTGATGAGTTGTTGGTATTGTGTGGCTGTGTTGCTGCGATTAATGGATTTGAATAATAACAGGTTTGTGTGACTGGTATTAATCCTAAACAGTTGTTTTGGGGGGCGAGAAACATTTGCACATTTTAGTACTACTGTGATTAATCTATTGTGCTACGAACAGTTCTGTTAGTACTGTGCTGTACAGTGTGTATGTTTGTGAGTGAGTGAGTGTGTGCGTTTG
>BOPN01003210.1:65000-67500 GCA_017312705.2 Penaeus japonicus | reverse complement strand
TTAATAACTTACTACATGTAAACTATATGGGTGATATGCAAAATAACACGAAATTTGGTAAAATGGGGTTGCATTATAACCACAGCACAGTCACGGAATGCAGAGAGATTACTAACACGCTGCCAGCGCTTGGTATACGAGTATGTCAAATTCGATGATCAGAGGAATGCTATTTCGAATACTACCCAAGCAAACATGCAGTAAATTATATATAAAAAAAACTATTATTTCCACTTACACTACCAGATGTCTTTTTATATGTTTGGAATGGGAGAAAGAATAATTATTCAAAGCCCCTTGTTCGATTGCGTTCAGCCACACAAGAATTTTTGGTACAAGGTTGTCTTGAGTGCTTGCATTGCATGATATCGGTGCAAATCGGCATGTTTGGGATTTAAATGTGAATGCGTAAGAGTTCTTTGTACATCTACGCTTTCAAATATATTACTGAATTAGTATTATGAACATTAATCTCAGATAACTAAAAATATCAGATACGTTGATGTTTCAACCAATGAGGAGCCAGTAAATGTGTTACCACATATAACTAGAACTTCTGATATTCAGTGGTCAGATCATTAAAAAACAGACTATAGAAGAGGAAAGGGAGGGGAAGGGTAAAGTGAAAGGGCAAGGGGAAGAGGAAGGCGAGGAGGGGAATTTTGAAAGGTCGGATGCGGAGGGAAAGGGGAGGGGAAGGGGGAGAGAGGGGAAGGAAAAGGCGAGGGATAAAGGGGTGAGGTAAGGGAGGATGGGAAGGGAAAGGGGAAGGGAAGGAGGTATGAGAGGGGAGGAGAAAGAAAGAAAGAAGGACAGTGAAGGAAACGGGAGAATGAGTAGGGGAAAGAAAGGAAAAAAAATGGAGAGAAGAGAAAGCGAAGGAGAGGGGGGGAAATGGAAGGGAAAATGAAGGGAAAAGGGAAAGGGGAGAAAAAGGGAAGAAGGAAAGAGAAGGGAGGAGAAAAGGAGGAAGCAAGAGAGGGGAGAAGGAGGAAAGAGAGGGTAAGAGAAGTAAAGGAAGTGGAAGAGGGGAGGAAGAAGGAGGAGGGACAGGCGAGAGAAGAGTAAAGGGTGGATGGAAAGGGACAAGGAAAGAGGAGAGAGAGGGAAGGAGAAGGGAAAGGAAGTGGAGAGGGCATAGCTGGAGGGGGGAAGGGAAGGAGAAAAAAGCGGGGAGGGGTGGATGGGAAGGTTAAGGGGAGGAAAAAAGAGAGGGGAGGGGCGGGGGAAGAGAAGGGGAGGGGTGGATGGGGAGGGTAAGGGGAGGAGAAAAGAGAGGGGAGGGGGGGGGGAAGAGAAGGGGGGGGGGGGGAGGGAGAGGGGAGGGGGAGATACTCAGAGCCACTTAGCTGCCGTGGGTATTCATGGCCAGACGGGCGATAAAACCATGAAATGCTTAGAATATTGCATTATGTCACAGTTCTCTTCTTCTTTCCTCTTCGCCCCTTTAATCCTCTTGTTCCTCTTCGTATCTTCTTATCCCTTCGCTTCCCTTCTCTTTCCCCTTTTCCTTCTCCCCCCTTTTCTTCCTTTTCTTCGTTTTTTTTTTCACCTGCTTCTCCTCTCCCTTCTTCACCTCTTTTCCTCCCCCTTCCTCCTCCATTTTTTTTTTCTTCCTCCACTTCTCCCTCTTTCTTGTTTAACACCTCTACTCTACCTCTCCCTCTTCCTTCTCATCTCCTTCCACCTTCCTTAATATTATTATTATTGTCATTATATCATCATCATTATTATTAGTATTAGTATTAGTATTAGTGTTAGTATTAGTATTATCCTTCCTCTTCTTCATCTTCTTATCTTTATCCTCCATCCCCCTCATCCTACTTCTTTTCCTCTTCTTCTTCTAGCTTCTTCCTCCTGCCCTTCCTTCTCCTCCCCTCCCCCCTGATTCTTGTTTACCTTCTCCTTCTTCCTCTTTGCTCCTCTTCCTCCTTTTTATTCCTCCTCCGCCTTCTGTTTCTCTCCCCATCCTCCTCCTCCTTCTTCTGCTCCACTTCCTTCACTTCCTTCACTTCCTCCTCCTCCTTCTTCTGCTCCACTTCCTTCACTTCCTTTACTTCCTCCTCCTCCTCCTCCTCCTTGTTAGGGAGCGCTGGCAGCGCCTGATAGTGCCAAAGGAGAGTCAAGCGGACTTAGATTTGGCGAAGCGATGTTGTGAAGTGTGTACTTCGCTTTGTCGTTGTCCTTTTTGGCATCCTGAACGACACTCTGAAAGTTTTTCCTTTCTGTTTGATTGGCTTTTATTCTCTCTCTCTCTCTCGCTCTCTCTCGCTCTCTCTCTCTCTTCCCTCCCTCTCCTCCTTTCTCTTCCTTTCATCGCACTCCCTATCCTCTTCACCGTCACAATCCCACGGAAATGTATGGCTATTTTCCGACGCCCTAAATCATATCTGCGCTCGCTTCGCTGCGTGTTTTAAGCCCCGTTTCTCTCCCTAAATTGGTCTAATTTCCTCCTGTTGCTGCAGATGGGATTCGGTTGATCCATGGATTCATTGACAGA
>BOPN01003210.1:57500-60000 GCA_017312705.2 Penaeus japonicus | reverse complement strand
GGTTATTTCAAGCGCCGCCATTGTACACACGAACGTGAAAATACACGATACACACAAAAGGTTTTCCCTTTCCTCCATCCCCTTTCCACCCGAACTGGTTTTGCACTTAACCTCAATCTCTATTAACGTTGAGAAGCTCTTTAAACCCTTCCATTTCTTCTTCTTCTTTTTTTCCTCTCGCTTTCTGAGTTTCTAAAAATAACCGTATCCTTAAATGTGTTTGTTGTTGTTGTTGTTGTTGTTTGTGAACACTCTTGTGTTTTCGATTTTTCTTGTTTGTGTAGACTAGAAGGACGTGTTTGTTTTCAACGAGCTGAATTAACTTTATCTCTTTCTCTCTCTCTCTCTGTCTCTCTCTCCCTCTCCTTCTCTCTTTCTCTCCCTCTCTCTCTCTAATTATAGAGAACAACAACAAAAGTCTACCTGTGTTTGCATAGAACCAACAGATCCACAAACCCTCTCCATGTTATATAGACCTATTTTAAACACACACACACACACACACACACACACACACCCACACACACACACACACACAACACACACACATAGAGATCTCCTCTTAATTAAAGCTCTAATGACATCGTCGGGAACCCAGGATTGGCTTTGGTAATAAGTTATTAAGACTTGTCCAAACCGGTTTGTTTGGCCTGACCTTACCTGACCTGATGAGGCGGGAATAGAAGCTAATTGTTTTTGTTGTTATTATTTCGGGTGCGGGGAAGTCTCGTGTTTTTTATTTGTTAGTGTGTTTGTTTATTGGTTTGTTTAATTGTTTTGTCGTTTGTTGTTTTAAGTAATTTCTTAGGGTATTTGTTTTTGTTTTTGCTGTTTCGGGATATTTTATAGAGTATCTTGATTTTTATTTTTTGTTCATGAGTTATTTAATCTATATTTTTTGGATTTGTTTGTTTGCTCTTAATTATTATTATTATTATTATTATTTTTTTTTTTATCTTTTTATCATTTTTGTGCGATTTTGTTATGAGTTATGGAAAAGATGTGTTGTTGTTGTTGGTTTTGTTCCTAAGTTTGGGTTATGTAAACTGGATTTTCGTTTGTTCGCTTTCTATCCTTATCTCTTGATTAATGACACTAATCAGAGAAGAGATAAAAATTAAAATATCCCGCACCTGCATCCAGTTCTAAAAAAACAGAGCTAAAACAACAAACAACAAACACACCAAGCAACAAACAACAAACAAACAACAAACACACCAAGCAACAAACAACAACAAACAACAAGCACCAAAACAAACAACAAACACACAAAGCAACAAACAACAAACACACCAAGCAACAAACAACAACACCAAACAACAAACAACAAACACACCAAGCAACAAACAACAAACACACCAAGCAACAAACAACAACAAACAAACCAAGCAACAAACAACAAACAAACAACAAACACCAAGCAACAAACAACAACAACCGCCACCGACAATAATAACGAGGCCAACGAAGCGAAAAGGCCGATTAATCTCGTCCTTTTCTCAGATTCGAAAGCGAGCGCAGTCGATCCTCCCAATCTGCTCCCTGATTAGGTCGCTGAAAGGCATCCATGGTTGAGGGAGAGAGAAGGAGATCGGATTAGAGAGATTAGGGAATTTGGAAAACGTGTTTGAGGCGGGGTGGGGCGGGGGCCGTGGGGGGCCGGGGGGAGGGGGGGTGTAGGATACAGGCGAGCGGGGGTGTTGTGTGCGTGTGTGTGTGTGTGTTTCTGCTTATGTGTGTGTGTGTTTCTGTGTGTGTGTGTGTGTGTGTGTGCAAGTATCCATAAGGAAATGGATTAATATAAACAGTTTCATCAAATAAAGCAAATCTTACGCCTTGTCAAAGCTACCAATTTATCTATCCATCTGCCAATGAATCCATGGATCAACCGAATCCCATCCGCAGCAACAGGAGGAAATTAGACCAATTTAGGGAGAGAAACGGGGCTTAAAACACGCAGCGAAGCGAGCGCAGATATGATTTAGGGCGTCGGAAAAGAGCCATAAATTTCCGTGGGATTGTGACGGCGAAGAGGACAGGGAGTGCGATGAAAGGAATAGAAAGGAGGAGAGGGAGGGAAGAGAGAGAGAGAGAGAGAGGGAGAGAGAAAGGGGGGGGAGGGATAAAAGCCAATCAAACAGAAAGGAAAAACTTTCAGAGTGTCGTTCAGGATGCCAAAAAGGACAACGACAAAGCGAAGTACACACTTCACAACATCGCTTCGCCAAATCTAAGTCCGCTTGACTCTCCTTTGGCACTATCAGGCACTGCCAGCGCTCCCTAACAAGGAGGAGGAGGAGTAGGAGGTAGAGGAGGAGGAGTAGGAGGAAGTAGAGGAGGAGGAGTAGGAGGAATAAGAGGAGGAGAAGGAGGAAGGAGTCTGAAGAAACAGAAGGCGGAGGAGGAATAAAAAGGAGGAAGAGGAGCAAAGAGGAAGAAGGAGAAGGTAAACAAGAATCAGGGGGGAGGGGAGGAGAAGGAAGGGCAGGAGGAAGAAGAC
>BOPN01003210.1:45000-50000 GCA_017312705.2 Penaeus japonicus | reverse complement strand
AGAGGGGACACGAGAAGAGGGATAAGGAGGGGAGGGGAGGGGAGGAGAGGGAAGAGAGGAGAGGAGGGGTGGAGAGAGGAAGTGTGGAAGGAGGCGCGAGGGAAAAAGAGAGGAGAAAGGGAGGAGAGAAAGAAAAAGGAGAAAGAGTAGGAGAAGGGGTGAAGGTAGAGGAGGAAAGAATATAAGAGAGGAAAGAGCAGAGGAAGGGAGAGGGAGGGGAGAGAGATAGAGGTTAGGATAGAGAGAGAGGAGAAGTAATAGAGAGAAGAGGGAAGAAAGGGTGAGGGAATAGAGAAGATACATATTTAGGAGAGAGAGAAGAGAGAAAATAAGGAAAGAGAGAGAAGGAGAGAGAGAGAGGTGAGAGAACGGATACAGGGGTGAGAGAGAGGCAGTCCCTGGGCATTGCACTCAGGCAGGAAACTCACAAATGGTCGTAAGTGTTTGCGAGTGGATTTTGATGCGATAGGACGGCTATTTCTAGGATATAAGGATAAAACTCTAATAGGCAGCTATTCTTTGGCGAGGCTTGTGGGTTGGGGCGACTGCACACGCATAAATATAGCCTAATTGTTATACAATATCATGTCTGTACACACGGACGTTTACATACACTTATTCACATTCATACATTCATGTCTGTACACATACACACACACACACACACACACACACACACACCACTAAGCTGTAATATATTATGCATCAAAGGAAACATATCGGCCTTCCTTCAAAAACACTAACGCCTGGTTGTGCCAGTTTAATTTTGAATTTATCCGGTAATTGACCACTTATCATGGCGGCGCACGGCGTGAGAAGAAAAAATGGGAACCAATCACCGTTCTTGGTTGACACGCCGTCGCAGCCAATGGGAAGCCAGGGATTTGTCACGTGATATGTCGAGAGATTTGCCGCTTTAAAAATCGCAATATTAACTGGAATAAGGCCCATCATTTACAATTTGTCCTCTTTGATTCAAGCCAGAAAAATGAAGGAAAAAGCGAATTTCCGAGGGAGGAGAACATTTGATTTCACTTGTTGGTTTCTCTCTCATTCTCCCCTTGCATGGAAGTGTTGGATTTATTAAATGGAAAAGAGAATGACATTACGAGTTAAAACCGTGTCTCTCTAACGTCCAGCCTCATCCTACCTGTATGTAAATCTATACAGTTATATCTATGCCACACCGAATTGCAAACGCAATTAATATTATCACGCAGATCTTATTAATTCATCTACAACAATGAATCTTCTCTCTAATTTTGGCCGGAATTAAGAAAACGTTGTTAATCCCACAAGAGTTCGCAGAGGTACGAATTAATTACCGGAGAGACCTGCCATTGCCTTGCGTTATGCAATGAAAGCGTTGGGATATGATTTTAAGGAATGTTCCTGATAAGATTAGGCTACACTCGTTTGAACTTTGTGAATTAGTATGACTTCACGGAGCGCAAGATATAACTTTTGTATCTGAGAAAACGCATATATATATATATATTTTTTTTTCGTTTGTTTATTTTTTATCCGCTTATCTCAGTTTTTTTTTGTCGTCAGTCTTGACTTCAGTCTTGACTTTCTCAATATTTTGTATTTGTCTCTCATGTTTAACCTTTATCAGCTTATCTGAATATTTGATATTCACCCTTACATAAAAGACTTATGCGCGTTAGCTATTATATACTTGTTTTTTTCTTTTCTTCTTTTTTGTGATAAACTTCCCAACTTCCAGTTATCCTTCTCTTTCTCATTCGTCTTTCTCTTGTTACAGCTTTTCACCAACTTTTTTTTCTCTTTTTTTATCCTTCTCTATTAACTATATCTCCTCTCTCTATTTCTATCAATTTCTCTCAATCAATTCTTCCCTCTCTCTCCTCTCTTTCTCTTCTACTTCTATCCGATCTGTTGCTTTCGCTCTGTTTATATTTATGTTTCTCTCCCTTGTCACTCGACATGACGCCACTAGACACCAGACATTTTTCATACGTAATTAAATTCCTATCTTTATCAATCATCTTAGTTATACATTTACTTACTCTATCTTAATTAGGCATATGTCTATTCCCTTCATCTGTTTTAGATCATCTTTTTCTTAATCATCTTGAATTCAATTAGCATTATTAACATACGAAATAAAACACTATCTTGGATTCCATACGTATCATTATCTTAGGAAATCAAACGCTATACCGATTCCGCCCACGGCTGTAGTAGAACGCCCGAATTTCAAGAACAATAAGTTTCAGGAAGGGAATTGCATTGTGCAATTTATTAGCACGGGAGTGTAATTTGTTTATGCTACTGTATTGTGTGATCTAGTAGTTGTTGTATTGTTTAATGTATTGCGTTGTCTATGTTTGCTTTTTGTATTTGTTGTATCGGGTATTTTATTAACAGCTATGGGAATTGCTCAGTGTAAACTATTCCTTTTTGCAGAAGTTGTATTGTGTAATCTATCATTTGTTATTGTGGCCTGTATTGTGTGATCTATTACCTGCACTGTGAGTTGCAAATGTGCAATCTCTGTGTTAATTGTGTCGTATTTCATGCAGGAGTTGTTTGGCATCACTAGGCAATTAAATTCAAGGGATGTTATTCTGATATCGCAAGAAATCTACGTCAACTGAGTCTTCATTCAGTTCACTTATTCATGTTTGATCATTTCTCCAATATAAGGTTTCATCCCCCCCCCCAAAAAAAAAAAAAAAAAAAAAACACTTTCAACATATATATTTTTCGTCATTGTTGACAGGAATGATAAAGACTGAGACATGGTTGTTGTCCGCGTTCGTTCACATCCACTTTACTCGGAAGAAAATTACGTCACAGTTCGCCGATCTGTATGTGCGTGTAGGGAGGAAGGGGCGCTGGGGAGGGGAGGTGATGCAAGGGGGGGGGGAGACTAAGAAGGGAGATTGCGGAGGGATGATCGTGGGGGTGAGGGGGGGGGGAGGTGAAGGCGGGGAGGGATGGGTGTGGGGTGGGGTGGGGAGGTTTGGAAGGGTAAACAAGGAGGAGGTAGGAGGAGGGTCAGGGTGTGGGAGGGGGGAGGAAGGAGGAGGGGCGAAGGGGGAGGGGGAGGGGGAGGGGGATTAGGGATAAGTAAGAAGTGGAAGACGGGAGAGGAAGGAGGATGCGGAGAAAGATCAAATGGCGGGGAAAAGGCGAGATTGGAGAGGAAAGAGGTAAGGAAGCGGGAGGTGAGAGATAGAGAGGGGGGTGGGGGGAGAAGGGAAGGATGGGAGAAAAGGGGAGAGGGGATGGAAGGGAAAGAAGGAGAGAGGATAGAAGGTGGAAGAGGTGAGGGAAGGGGGTAAAGGGAGGGAAGGAAAAAAAGAGAAAGAAGACGGGGAAAGGGGAGAGAAGGGGGAGAGAGAATGGAAGGAGGAAAAAAAGGGAAAATAAGGGGGGAGGGGGATGAAGAGGAGAGGGGATAGGATGAGGATAAAGGAGAAAAAGGGAAGAGAGGAGGAAGAAGAGAAAGAAGAGATGAGAGAGAAGGTGAAGAAGAGAGGGAAGAGCGAGAGGGAAGATAAAAGGGAGAGAGGGAGAGCAATGAAAAGAGAGAGAAATAAAGAACAGGTAGAGAGAAGGGAGAGACCGAGAGTGGAGGGGAAGGTCTTGCATCAGGACGGACGAAAGACCACGTGTTGTTGTGGTTTCCCCCGAATGATGTCAGACCCGTTGATTGTTTAGTGTTTGGCCGCCAGGAGTCCGATGCTCCACAGTGTTGCAAGGGAACCCGGAGAAGACAAACGTCCCCTTGTTTCGCTCACTCTTTCTCATCTCTCTGTCTCTCTCTCTCTCTCTCTCTCTCGCTCTCTCTCGCTCTCTTTCCTCACCCTCCGCCGCGTCGTGTTGTCTCAGCTGCGGGGAGAGACAGAGAGTGACACAGAGGAAGGAGAAGGAGTGGAGTGAGTGAGTGAGTGAGTGAGTGAGAATGAATGAATGAATGAATGAGCAGGTGAGTGAGTGAGTGAGAATGAATGAATGAATAAATGAGGAGGTGAGTGAGTGAGCGAATGAATGAATGAATAAGCAAGTGAGTGAGTGAATGGATGAATGAATTAATTAATTGATGAATCCATGAGAGGTGAAAAAAGTAAAGGATTGAGAGAGAAATAGCTGGAGCGAGAGAAAAAGAAAGAATGAATGAAGTACTAAAGGTGAAAAAATGGATATAGAAAAAAAAGATAAAATATAAAACAAAATGGAGAAGATCAGACAAGGTTTGGACAGACAACAAAGCAGAAATAACAAAGAATGTAAAGCAGGTCAAGGAGACCGGAAGAAACAAGAGAGGAAGAGAGAAAAATGTAAGAGAGAGGGAGTGAGAGAGACAGATAGAGAGAGAGAGAAAGAGATAGGTAGAGATAGATAGAGAGAGAGAAAGAGATAGATAGATAGATAGAGAGAGAGAGAGAGAGAGAAGAGGAGAGAAGAGAAGAGAAGAGAAGAGAAGAAAAGAGGTGAGAAGATATGAACAAATATGAACAAGGGAAATTCATTCAAGCGAGGTGAATACAATGAACACAAAGGATTCTGAATCTTGTAATTGATAACACAGAAATGCCAGCGAGGAAGAGAGAGTGTGTTGTGTACGTTTTCCCGGAAATGAAGGAGCTGCTATCTAAAAAAAAAAAAATAAATAAATAAAAGGTGTATTACCGGAAATGAAGGAGCTGCTATCTAAAAGAATTTGAAAGATGTATTACCGGAAATGAGTGAGGGTATATCTGCTTCAGGTTACACGGGAGGTATAGCACTATATTGTCAGGTCGTCCAATGGGGCATAGCAGTATGAAAATGTATTGTATTGAGAAGCTTATGGTGGTCGTATCGGGGGATAGACAAGATATTTCAGCAAAAAAAAGAAAGAATGAAAAAAAAAAAAAAAAATCTGATAGCCTAACAGAAAAAGAAAACATATAGGCCTACACACAAGAAGTTCAATGGGTTATAGTGGTTCGTGTGAGAGTTAAAAGACCTGGAAACAAAGAGCA
>BOPN01003210.1:17500-25000 GCA_017312705.2 Penaeus japonicus | reverse complement strand
AGTTTAGGATATTATTATTATATATTCTATTACTGGTGTCACTGGAGCAGTATATCCTCAGTTTTTGGCTACAACACACACACACATATATACATACACACATATATGTATGTATATATATATATATATATATATATATATATATATATATATATATATATATATATATATATATATATATATATATATGTATGTATGTATGTATATCCATCTTCACTCTTTTCGACATTAAAATGCGAAAATTCATCACGGCAGTGCGTTTCGGACATCTGCTCCTCATCTGTTTCCAAGGCCTGAGTTTAATTAAGATTATATTTTCTCTTCTTATACGCTCGCGTGGCTCCAATAATATGGAAATCTCTTTTTCCAATGGAAGAAACGATTCATATCATTCTACTTAAAGCGTTGACAGGAGGGTTAGTGGATGGATGGATGGATGAAGTATGACGACCCTCTTGTTGATGTCCAAGAGTATTAGGAGTTACAAGTTTATTTATGGACGAAGTTCAATAACTCACTCACGGTTTTAAATTGTGGGAACCGTGTGTAGTGTGGCTTTGACTTAGAAAAAAAACCCTAAAGGGATTCCAATAATTACACATAGTTTATTCGTCAAAGTAATCTATATGTATTGCAAGGTAATGCACAACTCTACAAAGGCTAGCCATCTACAGTACCATTTAAATCATTCTACTGTGTCTTCTTGGAGCGTCACTTAACCTATGCAATCACACCCTCAGCCACACAACCCCCCCTCCCCTCACCCTTACCCCCCCTTTACGCAATCACACCCTCAGCCACACACCCCCCCCTCCCCTCAGCCCCCCCCCCCCTTTACGCAATCACACCCTCAGCCACACAACCCCCCCCCTCCCCTCACCCCCCCTTTACGCAATCACACCCTCAGCCACACAACCCCTCCCCTCAGCCCCCCCCCCTTTACGCAATCACACCCTCAGCCACACAACCCCCCTCCCCACCCCCCTTACGCAATCACACCCTCAGCCACACAACCCCTCCCCCTCACCCCCTTTTACGCAATCACACCCTCAGCCACACAACCCCCCTCCCCCTCCCCCCCCCTTTACGCAATCACACCCTCAGCCACACAACCCCCCCTCCCCTCAGCCCCCCCCCCCCTTTACGCAATCACACCCTCAGCCACACAACCCCCCCTCCCCTCCCCCCCCCCACCCCCACCCCCTTTTTACTGAATCAGCGCAAACAAGAATCCAGGACCGACCACCTCCAGTGCAATAAGCCAGAGTGCTAATCAAGTTAACGGATTCTTTGTCCTGTTGCATTTCGACTGGTCGCATTGCACATTGCGTGACTTCACCTGTCCGCTCTGGCTTCGTGAACCCCATCGTGCGAGAGGGGGCAGGTGGTATCGTAATCATCATCATTATCATTATTATTTTTATTATCGATGTAATCATTATTATTATTAATATCATTATCATTATTACTATCATTGTTGTTATTATTATTATCATCATCATCAATATTTTCATTATTATTATCAATATTATCATTGTTATCATTAGTAGTAGTAGTAGTAGTGGCAGTAGAATAATGGCAATTATAATGATAATGGCAAAATCAATAACTATAATGATGATAATAATGATGATAATGTTAATAATGATAATAATCTTTATAATGACGATAATGTTAATCATTGTAATAATGTTTATGATGATGATGTTAAGAATGATGATTAAAGAAATCAAAATGATAATGATAATGAAAAAAAATATAATAATGGAAATGATGATAATGAATATTGTTACCATTATAATCTTTATCAGCATTGTTATCATCATCATTACTATTACTGTTATTATTATGATTATCTTTATTATCATCATCATCAATATCATTATTATCATCATCAATGTTATCATCACAATATTGATAGTATAATCAGGTATATCAATCTTATCATTATCATTCCCATCACCATCAACATCATCATTCTTACTATTATTATCATAATCATTATCATTATAATCATTGTTACTGTCATTGTTATTATGATTAAGATTAATAAAATCATTGTTATTATTATTCTTATATTATTATTGTTTTCCTTAATTACTACTACTATTACCATTATTCTATCCTTATTGTACCATCCAATACTACCATCTTCGTTATCACTCTCACAAATAACACTATCACTATCATCATCACCATCATCCTCATTTGCATATTTCACCAACACCAATATCGTTATCACATCTCCCAATTCCCTTTTCATCCTTTCGGTAAAATAAACACGCAGAAAATATACAGCAAACGCCGAAGAAAGAGCAATCTTTACAGCCTCTTTTTTCCCGTCCTGGTGTCAGCTATATTCCGGGAAGACGCTTCTCTCTCTCTCTCTCTCTCTCTCTCTCTCTCTCTCTCTCTCTCTCTCGCGCTCGCTCTCTCTCTCGTGCTCGCTCTCTCTCTCGCGCTCGCTCTCTCTCTCGCGCTCGCTCTCTCTCTCGCACTCGCTCTCTCTCTCGCGCTCGCTCTCTCTCTCGCGCTCGCTCTCTCTCTCGTGCTCGCTCTCTCTCTCGTGCTCGCTCTCTCTCTCGCGCTTGCTCTCTCTCTCGCGCTCGCTCTCTCTCTCGCGCTCGCTCTCTCTCTCTCCTCTCTCTCTCTCTCTCTCTCTCTCTCTCTCTCTCTCTCTCTCTCTCTCTCTCTCTCTCTCTCTCTCGCTCGCTCGCTCGCAAAAGGGCTTTCCGAATTTCTCGTTAGTCTTTTGTCTCGGGCAGGCTTTATTCGCGTTGAGAACCCGGATGTGATATTTTTGGTGCGTATATACAGTGTATTTAGTGTTTCTGCATACACACACACAAAAGACACATAAATGCGCACGCACGCACGCGTCTGTGTGTGTGTGTGTGTGTGTGTGCGTGCGTGTGTGTGTGTGTGTGTGTGTGTGTGTGTGTGTGTGTGTGTGTGTGTGTGTGGGTGGGTGTGGGTGTGATACACACACACACACACACACACACACACACACACACACACATATATATATATATATATATCTATATATATATATATATATATATATATATATATATATATATGTGTGTGTGTGTGTGTGTGTGTGTGTGTGTGTGTGTGTGTGTGTGTGTGTGTGTGTGTGTATATATATTTATATACATATATATATACATATATATATATATATATATATATATATATATATATATATATATATATATATATATATATATATATGTATGTATATATAACCACTAAATCAAAATGAAGACGAGAACTTAATAACACTCACCACTAAATCAAGAAGACAAGAACTTGATAACACTCACCACCTTTCCTAAACCAAGATGAAGACTAGAATCCAACTGACGAGAACTTAATGACACTGACCACTAAATCAAGAAGAAGACAAGAACTGAATAACACTCACCACCTTATGTTGAGCGAGGCATCTTGGCGTACCATTGTGTCAGCGGGTTCTCTATGTCTTCCGTCTTGCTGTCGTTACCAAGTCGCTCCACTGAAGCTCTGGTCGCAGGTAGGCTCACGTAGGCTCTACCCGTTACAGTGCTACGATCAGTATATATCTTTAATAGATATATATATATATATATATTTATATATATATGTATATATATAAAATATATATGTACATACATATATATACACACACACACACACACACACACACACACACACACACACACACACGTGTGTGTATTTGTATATGGATATAAATACATACATACATACAGCCAAGTACGCGGGGTATGTGCTTGTATATGTTTTATACGCATATTCACATAAACCCTGCCTTCCAATACCACCTCCCTCACCACCGCTAACCACTACGTCCGACACGCGACCCACAACCAGCAACACCACCTCCGACACACCATTCAACCATTACAAACCACCAGCAAAACCTCTCCTTTTCGTCCGCCTCTTCCACCGCTCGTGGCAGAAAGAGCTCTCACTCCCTCTCCCTCTTCCAGACTATTCATTCTCTCATTTCAACTCCTTCCTGCACTCCAGGCTGAGTACGGGGAGCTGACGTGGGAGCGAGTGAAGGAGGAGGCTGGTTGTAAGACGACAGAGTTCACCAACCAAAAGATCTACGACGACAACCTCATCATACGTCTGGCAGAAGCTTGCGCTAACATCCTGGAACATGGAGATCACCTCGACTACCTCAGGATCTTTGGCAGGTGGGTTGAAGAGGGGGTTAGGTGGGGTTAAGTGGGGTTTTGGGAGTAGGGGAGGGGGAAGGATAGGTCAAGGGGGGTTGAATTGGGTCCAGGTGGGGTTTGCTGGTGGGGTTGAGAAAGGAGAGTTAGGTAGGTAATGGGTTCAGGAGAACTGGGAGTGAGACGAAGGGGTGGGGGGCGAACGGCCAAGCACCTTTTCCCTTTGTATGGAGATTGACCTAATTATGTGCATTATGTTCATGTTTATTGTGGATTTACCTTCTCTCTCTCTCTCTCTCTCTCTCTCTCTCTCTCTCTCTCTCTCTCTCTCTCTCTCTCTCTCTCTCTCTCTCTCTCTCTCTCTCTCTCTCTCTCTCTCTCTCTCTCTCTCTCTCTCTCTCTCTCTCTCTCTCTCTCTCTCTCTCTCTCTCTCTCTCTCTCTCTCTCTCTCTCTCTCTCTCTCTCTCTCTCTCGGGGCTTCCTTCCTTCGCTTGGTGAGCAGATGTGTTTTTCCATGGAATTTGTTATTCTTCTTCACAACTCTAGTGTTTTCAAGATTAAATATACATAGTATAAGTTTTAGTTGGTCTTCCAGCAACAGTCAGTGAAACTGTGAGAAGGTATCTGGGAATCTTCGTAGAAAATAACGCTTTTAGTTTGGTTACAAGACCAGTTATGGGGAAGTTTGTTTACATGATCAGCTGATCAAGATTTCGCCGAATACAGACGTTTGTTGATTTACGGGACCCCTTAAGAATTGCGGCCTTCCAGCGTATGCTGTGAGTTACAGTAAGACATAGTCACCAACACAGTGTTATCAGAATATCTTAGTGTTTTTGGACTTAGTCTGTAGCTCAGATTATATTTTAAACACGTGGCCCAAACACCCACGGTCGGCGGCCATCGGACCTGCGCATGTGAGCTCATTTCCCAACAAAGTGAGTGTTGCCAATGCCTCAGGCTCTCCCGGGTCCAGCCTCGGGTCCAGCCTCCCTTGCTGATGCTGAAGTCGATCATCCACTGAGCGAGAGTGATGACGACTAATCTACAGAACAGTGGTCCCATCTTGAGCCCCATAATCAACGTGATCTAGAAGCTGAAACATGGTTCAGACACTAGTAGCCCACCCTCTTCTCCTGCTGATGGAAATAAGCATAGTGAGACTCCTAGTCAGCATAAACTATTTGACACCATACCTCGCCCCCTTCCTCTGGATGCACCGTCGCTGCCCCCATCCGTTGCTCCAGCATTTGCTCCCTGGGACAAGTATGTCAAGTTGGCCTTTAAGGAGAGCCGGAGCAGCGAAGCTTTGCTGGCTGTCTGCAGTCACGAAGGCATTCCTCTCGATCAGGAGCTTGCAGAGGTAAAGATGTCAACTGTCACTTCGCACTTGGTATGTACACACACACACACACACACATATATATTATACACACACACACACACACATATATATTATATACACACACACACACACACACACACACACACACACACACACACACACACACACACACACACACACACACACACACACACACACACACACACACACCTCACTGTTGTCACATTTACACCCCGCTGCACACCATATATATGGTGACGGTTCAGTGCAGGCAGACGTGAGTGCGGCGTGTGCCGTGATTTCACCCACCATGGAGCCCCCAGTGGATGGTGAATGACATGGCCGCAGGCTGCCCAACTCATCAAGCTCTGCCTTCTGCGAGCTCCATGGGATTCTGGAAGCAGTAATGATCCTTGTTCAGTAAAGAGTTAATGGGATATTTTTTGTGACTCAGTCGGCTCTTCAAGCCCTTTCCTCACCAAGGCCAGGTGAGGAAAGGAATTGTATCAACTCGCCACCGCGCATGACGCATCCCTTGTCATGTCTTTCGTGCGGACGTCTCCTCGCTCCGGGCTTTCTGGCAACGACAAGGTGGATCGTCTTGCCAAGGAGGCCTGTGCGCTGGGCCTAGATGATGCAAATGCCGTGCCATCACTCCGGTGCTTTAGAGTCAGCATATGCTCAGCTACTCATGCCATGACAACATATCGAAGGAACGCAGAAATGGCCAACAGTGTGTCCATACAGCACCATGACCACTTTCTTCAGAGTCCCCACAAGTGCCGCAAACACTGGCTTATGGTGCGTAGGCATAATGCTGTAAGTGCTCGGCTCAGGTTGGGGTCGCGGCCAGTATGGCAAGTCTCCCAAGCAGAGGAATTGCAGCACTTTTCCTGTAAGCTGGGCAACCGCCCCAACATCCATGATCACTATTGCCTCCACTGCCCCGCAGTGACAAATTTTCTACCACAGGGACAGACCCTACTTCAAATATGTACATATTTGCTCACAAGACAACTTAGATGTACTTCTTTCTCGCCATCCTCACTTTGGTGGCTGTATTGAATTTTTCCTCTGTGTTAAGTGACTGTGTGTGTGTGCACGCGCATCTAGCGTGCCCTTCGAGACATGAGTGCTTTGTATATATTCTATGGACATGAATGCCACTGGGTCTGCCGCCTATGGGCGTAATGGATTGATTAAATAATCTCTCTCTCTCTCTCTCTCTCTCTCTCTCTCTCTCTCTCTCTCTCTCTCTCTCTCTCTCTCTCTCTCTCTCTCTCTCTCTCTCTCTCCGCCTTTCTTCTTCTCTCCATCTCTCTTCCCCTTCCTCCTTCCCTCCCTCCCCTCTCTCTCTATCTTTCTCTTGACGAACGAATATTCACAGATAAATATTTCTAATTCTTATTTGTACGTTCACAGATGTTCTCTTTTATTCTCATATATTTTATTTGTTTTAATGATATCCGATGGCGTGTTATGGCTTTATCTAACCAATATATTACTTATATAAAGATAAAAAGTATGTACCTGTGTGCGTGACTATTTTTGTTCGTAAGCTGAATGCGAGTACATTTCTGTATGAGACCTTCAGGTGGGATTGCATGAAAAGGCAACAGGAAAAATGATTTTCAAAAAGCTCAGATTTTTAGTCTAGAAATATAAACAACTGGATTTTATCAACAAATATAACTCATACCAGGACATGAACTTATTTGAGCTTATTCTAGACCTCGCATAGGCCTAATCTCAACCTTGGTTCCCTGTCGGGACCTCTTGACCTCATCTCAATTTCACTTAAGCCTAATCTTGACCTCAGTTTAATATTAATATTTCTTATCAGCCATAACTTCATACGTATGACAGAGGCTTGTTTTGATGTCCTGGATCATGGAGATTAATTCAGGAGAAAGAGGGCGGGGGTTAAGCGGAGAGAGAGAGAAAGTGAAAGGAGAAAGTGGGAGAAAG
>BOPN01003209.1:162500-165000 GCA_017312705.2 Penaeus japonicus | reverse complement strand
TTTTACATTTGAAACCACTAATATTAAAAGAAATCTCGGTTATTTTGTTTGTAAGGTTAGCTAAGCGCCGCACCGATATAAATGAGAAGCGAACGAGAAGATATATATGAGAAGAGTTTTACGTAGCAGGAAGACATCGAACTGCACGCTGGAAAATACATTTCGTTTCCTGCGTTGTTATGTCAAGTAGTTCTACCTTTTAAGAAAGTACGACGAGTAGAATACATATAGAATAAAAGGGGAAAAGGCAGTGGCGATTGATTGCGCATCACACCCGTAACTTGTTTGTTTTGCTTTCAGTCGCAATGGAGCCAATCGTTGATTCTTGAATCTGTCCAATATTTGCAGCCTGATGGAATGTCACCGAAGCAACTGAGTTGCACAAATACCTATCGTCCTATATTTTGAAGTTTATATAAAGGTTGATGAAATGGTGTATTCACCATAATTCTTTCTGAACATGTCATCATATTTAATGTGTAATGTTTTTTGGGAAAAGGGAGACAGATAGTATTTTCCGGAGGCTACAGTAATAGAAAAAAGTTCATGAAATCACGAATCCTTAAATATTAGTTTTCTTTCTTTCTTCCTTCCTTTTTTGCATGAACTTGCAGTGAAATCGTTGTCTGACAGGAAATCGACTGATGAAGTGTCTGTAAATGACACATCGCCAAATTTGCTGTTGGCGAAGTCAAGTTAATGGTATGGTAATGCAACCGCAAGAGGCCTGTGTTACACCCGGTTGATTTAGCATCAGGGTTGGAACTTATTCAAAGGTAATTTCATACTAATGATTTTTCATTCAAGGCAAATGGAATTTATGGATAATTTCGTCCAAAATCTCCTTTGAGTAGTACCAGTGAAAAAGTTAATTTTGCTTTCCTTTAAATAGAATAACTTTACATTTTGCCTTATAAGTTAAGATATTTATATTTTTCTTTAAAATAGTCTTATTCTATATTCTATAGCTATAAATAATTCAATGAAGCAGTATGTACTCGAAGATTAAGACCATACTACCACTTTGATGCACAGTCTCTAACATTGCAAATGCTTTGTTGATTGCAGCTCGGAGAAGGGGAGCAAATTTGACATAAAGAAAAACTCCCAAAGTTTTACCTCTGATTAAAGCTACTGCTGAAAGGGAGTGGGGGAGTTTATGACCAACAAGTTTATATAGAATGACAAAGCATTTTGCTGTTTACATTTTACATTAATTTCTTAAGAAATTTTAAGATTTCTTGGTAATAATTATCATTTAAGCTGAAACATTTTTTTCCCCCATTTATATACATATGTATTTCGTGAATGGATTATGATTCAATTTTCACTCAAAGATTCCTGTAATACACCGCAAGATATTTTTACATGAAAAATATTATTAATGTTTTCAATACCTTTTGTTTGTGTAAGTTAATAGATTATCATATTTCTTTACTAAGCCATATTACTAAATCAGTTCTGTTGTACTGATATAGCAATATTCTGTTTAAGTGTAAGGATGGAAAAGCTTTCTATACAATTTGTAAAACAATATATCATTGCAGATGCCTTATTAACATGAGCTCGAGAGCGGGTGCAACAAAGTGATTGAAGAAAATATGCTAGAGACTGTAGTTCATCCCAGGCTTCTATTCCTCATTAATGCTGTCATGTTGTTGCTTATGTCGAGCGGAATATTTCAATCCTTCAAGCACAGTTTACTACGCATGATTAAGATATATACACACATATGTATACATGTATATATATGCATTTATATATGTATATGTATATGTATATGTATATCTATCTATCTATCTATCTATCTATCTATCTCTCTCTCTCTCTCTCTCTCTCTCTCTTTCTCTGTCTGTATATATATATATATATATATATATATATATATATATATATATATATATATATATATATATATATATATATATATATACATATATGTATACACACTAATGTTTGTTTGTGTGTGTGTGTATATATATATATATATATATATATATATATATATATATATATATATATATATATATAGAGAGAGAGAGAGAGAGAGAGAGAGAGAGAGAGAGAGAGAGAGAGAGAGAGAGAGAGAGAGAGAGACATATACACACAAAAACTCACATACACACAAACATTCACACGCATATGAATATGTAGATATATAGATAGTTAGATACACAGAAACAGATCAAGGAGGGATCTGCCAAGAGAGAAAGAGACATATGTAAAAATCATATTTCCAAGAGTTTGCAACCACAGTTAGGTAAGAAGATTGCTTTGTCATTGAATAAGTCAGTCGGTGGCATTCTCAAGTTAAGAACTACAACTGATTATTGTAAGTTTTGTCTGCTTGCCATAATCTCAGATGTTTAAGCACCTCTTTTAGCATAGACTTCTGCCCTCTGACATTCTGCTTGGGTGGACAGTAGCTGACTTCGCTCACGGATCCTTGAATCACTCACCCCCCCCCCCCCTCCTGCATAACCATGCATGACCTTTCCGT
>BOPN01003209.1:107500-112500 GCA_017312705.2 Penaeus japonicus | reverse complement strand
ATTACGAACACCGCTTTATGCTGATACTGTGATAGATTTCGCGGCGGGAATCCCGAAGGTAAAGAGGAGGGAGGGTAAGGGTGGAGGTGAGGGGGGGGATTAGGGGAAGGGGAAAGTTAAGGGTAGAAGGGGGAGGGGAAGGGATAGGGGTAGAGGAATGGTAGAAGGGAGTGATAGGGGTTAGAAGGGGAGGAATAGATGACGAGTAGGAGGGAAGGAAAGGGATGGATAGGAGAGATGAAGATGAGTGAAGGGCTTAGGGCAGGAGAGGGAAGGATGGGGGCAGGTGAAGGGTGGAGGGACGTGGGGGAAGTAACAGGTGCTGGAGGTAGTCGGTGGGTAGAGAGGGGGAAGGGGAGGGGTTGGGGTTGGGGGTAGACCAGAGTGATGGAAAAAGGAAGGAAGTGGAAACTGAGCGGTGGGAGAGACTTCTGGAATTGAAGAAGTTTTTGCTTCTTTTTCTTCTTCTTCTTTTTGTACAACTACTGTGCCTGTTGCGGTCTTGGCTTCTTGTTAAGTAGAGCAACTTTCCTTTTTCGTATCATAATATCTAGATGATACCCAACATTGCTATCAAACTATTTTCCATTCCGTTGCATCATCATCTATTGTGTTTTACTTCCGTAATCCTTATGAATTAACAGAGCAACTCACACACACGATTATCACCATCAAACATCATTCTCCCGTTGAGTGCTTCGTTAGCGTGATAATCCCAAAATGCCATCAATGTCTGTTCGAAATCCGAGTAATGTCTTTTAGTGTCGGATGAGATCAGTGCCCTTCCGTAGTTAGCCGGAGAACGGAAGGGGAGCACGGGTGCCTGGGAGAAGGGGCGGAAACTAAAGGAAGGGACAGGAAAGTTAGGAAAAGCCGGGGAGAAGATTGAGCCAGAAAAAGTTAGGGAGTAAGGGAGAGTCAGGGAGAAGGACAGGTTAAGTTAGTAAGAGCAGGGGAAAGGGAGAAGGGAGAGAGAAGGAAGGTTCAAATTAGAATGTGCCAGGGAAAGGAACAGGTAAGAAAGATCAGGGGAGAAGGAAGGGACAAGTTAGAATGAGCCATAAAAGGTGCAAGGAAGAGGGAGAGCCATAGAGATGGGCGGGTCAAGTTAGTAAGAATCGGGAAAAGGGAGAGGATGGTGAGACAGAGAGGAAGAAGGCTCAAGTTAGAGAGAGGCAGAGAGAAGTAACACTCAAAGTAAGAAAGGGTCAAGGAAAAGGATAGGTCAGGAAGAGCTGGAGAGAAGGAAGGATCAAGTTAGAAAGAGCAGACGAGAAATACGATAAAGTTAGGAAGAGCCAGAGAGAAGGATTGAACGAGAAAAAAAAGTTGATTGTGCAGTTACATATCTACATATCTAGACGCTTTCTTTGGGTCTCAACACAGGAACGTCTAATTAATTACCTCATCGTCTGCCCGTGAACTTCGATCTCAACGCCGTAACTACAATTTCACATCAAAGATCTTAACTTCGCCTTAGGTTCTATCTCCCAAGAATCACACGCTAATGAAACATTTTTTCGCTTCAAGCTTCGTGGATGACTGACCACAGGTTCGAGGTTATCAAGAACAGGAAATATCAATCTTTCTATTCGTCTGTCTATTCCCCCCCCCCCTCTCTCTCTCTCTCTCTCTCTCTCTCTCTCTCTCTCTCTCTCTCTCTCTCTCTCTCTCTCTCTCTCTCTCTCTCTCTCTCTCTCTCTCTCTCTCTCTCTCTGTCTCTCTCTTTCTATTGTTATCTCTCTCTCTCTCTCGCTTTACTCGCCTACCTCTCCTGATCCGCCCTCTCTCTTTTCCTCCCTCCCTTTCTACCTTTCTCTATTCTCTTTCTTGATCCTTCTCTCTCTCTCTTTCTCTCCCAACACCATCACCTCCTCCTCTCTCCCCAAGGGTTAAGGCTGCCGACTGCCTCGAGCATTAGCTGAGATTACGAGAGCCGAAGTTGAGGCCACGCAGAAAGGGGAGGAGAGAGAGAGAGAGAGAGAGAGAGAGAGAGAGAGAGAGAGAGAGAGAGAGAGAGAGAGAGAGAGAGAGGAGCGGGGAGACACAGAAAGGGAGAGAGAGATAGATAGATAGATAGAGAGAGAGAGAGAGAGAGAGAGAGAAAGAGAGAGAGAGGGAGAGAGAAAGGAACAGCGAGAGATAGACAGACAATAAGACATACATTCACACAGACAGACGAAGAGGCAGAAAGAAGGGTAGAAAAAGCTGAAGGAGGTAAAATAAGAAAGAAAAAGATGGATTGGTGTTGGTTTGGCATGAATGGCGTGAAAAAGAAAGAGAAGGAGGAGGAGGAGAAATGGGAAGGGAAAGGGGGAGGAAGAGAAGATGGGGGAGGAGGAGGAAGGGAGATGAGAAAGGGGGAGAGGGGGAGGGGAGGAGGAGAAAGATGAAGGGGAGAAATGAAAGAGGAAAAAAGAGAAGGAGGAGGAGAGAAGGGGGGGGTAGAAAGGGTGGGAGAAATGAGAGAAGGAGGATGTGGAGGAGAAAGAAGAGAAGGAAGAGAGGGAAGAAGAGAAGATAGTAAGAAAGAGGAGATGGAGGAGAGGAAGAAGAAGATAGCTGCAGAGGAGGAACAGAAACATGAAAAAAAAGAGAAGAAACGCGTGTGGAAGAGAAGAAGAAGGAGATAGAGCAGGAAGAGAAGGAGGAGAAGCAGAAAAAGGAGCAGGGAGGCAAGAGGGACGAAGAGGAGAAAGGTAATTGATGCAAGAGAATATCACACACACACACACTCGCTACTCTAACATGGATTCATCAGCTTGATCTGGTCATGAACCTCAGCCCCCTGTGAAGACGTGGCAGCCTCGGATCATAGAGAAGGGATAGTCTCGATCTCTCGCTTTATGCGTCTGCCTCTCTATCTCTCTCACTGTGCCCCCCCAACCCCCTTTCTCTCTCTCTCTCTCTCTCTGTCTCTGCCTCTTCATCCTTCTCTCTGTAGCACTGCCATTCTCCCTCACTCTTTGTCTCTGTTTCTCTATTCCTCTCTGTGTGTCTCTGCTTCTTTCTCTGTATCTCTGTATCTCCTTTTGTGTCTCTATCTCTCTCTTTCTCTCTCTCTCTCTCTCTCTCTCTCTCTCTCTCTCTCTCTCTCTCTCTCTCTCTCTCTCTCTCTCTCTCTCTCTCTCGCTCTCTCTTTCTCTATCTATCTACCTATCTTTCTCTGTGTTTTTTTTTCTCTCTCTCCGTCTTCCTGTTTCTCTATATCTATTTATCTACCTACTCTTAGAATAATGAATATATCTCTCTGTTTTATCTGTGTTCATGAGCGTTTGCATAGCTGTGTGTCTTTTTTGTAGAAATGCATTTAGAAACATGCGTGTGTGCATGCATACACTTCAAAGGGAATTGCTGCTAACGATCACAAGCACGTTCGTTCTTAATCTCCTCTTAGTCGAAATTCCTTCAAACAACGGTAACAATGTCGACCTTAATGTGACATCCACAAACACACCTTCTTGAGCCGGTATTCAGATCTCTCGCGGATACGCCAGAAGTGTAAGTGAATTCAAATGAACTTTGTTAATACCACAGCGGCAACGAAAGGGAACGCGAGAGGAGAGGGGGAGGGATGGAATAGTAAGGGGAGAGAAGAGAAAGGAGGAAGAGGGAAAAGGAGGAGGACAGGGAGGGGGAGGAGGAGAAGGAGGGGGTGCGTACGGCAGGGTTACCAAAGATAGGAAAAAATGGTGTGCTCCACAGTCGACAAGGCAAGCCGGGCTGTGAAGGAACGAGGGACATGGGTAGTGCAGCAGTACATGTGGTTGGCATTCCACTCTCTCTCGCTCTCTCTCTCTCTCTCTCTCTCTCTCTCTCTCTCTCTCTCTCTCTCTCTCTCTCTCTCTCTCTCTCTCTCTCTCTCTCTCTCTCTCTCTCTCTCTCTTTCTCTCTCTTTCTCACTCTCTGTATCTCTGCCTTTCTCTCTGTATATCTGCCGTTCTCTCTGTATTTCAGTATCACTGCTTTTCTCTCTCTCTCTCTCTCTCTCTCTCTCTCTCTCTCTCTCTCTCTCTCTCTCTCTCTCTCTCTCTCTCTCTCTCTCTCTCTCTCTCTCTCTCTCTCTCTCTCTCCCTCCCTCTGTGTGTGTGTGCTATTTCCATCGGAGTAGAAATGGTATTGCATGCAATCTTAAGGTAAAACGGAAAAACGAAGTAGACCCCAAACTACCTTCCAATCTTCCCTCCCAACTTCCCTCCTCCCTTCCCTCTTCACACCCTCCCTCCCCCCTTCCCATCCTCCTGCTGCACTTCCCATCCTCCAACACCGATGCCTTTCCTATCTTCCCCCTTCACATCCTTCCCTCTTCCCATACCCTCTCCCCCTTCCCATCCTCCCCTTCCTCTTCCCATTCTCCCTCTCTCGTTCCTCTCCTCCCTACCTACTTCCCACCCTCCCTTCCTCACCCCCATTTCCCTTTTCCCCCTCCCCTTCCCATCCTCCCACTCACCTTCCCTTCCTTTCTGTCCCGCATCCCATTCTCCCTATCCCCTTCCCATCCTCACTCTCCCCTTCCCATCCCCCCCTCTTCCCATTCCCCCTCCCCACCCTCGCAACCTCCTTATTCCCATCCTCCCTCCTCCCCATTCCCACCCTCCCTCCTCCTCATTCCCACCCTCCCTCCTCCCCATTCCCACCCTCCCTCCTCCCCCTCCCCCTATTCCCACCCTCCCTCCCCCTCATTCCCACCCTCCCTTCCTCCCCATTCCCACCCTCCCTCCTCCCCCTCCCCCCCATTCCCATCCTCCCTCTCCCCTTCCCCCTGCCCCTTCCCCTCCCCATCCTCGTCATCCTCTGCATCAACGCCCTTCCGATCTCTCAATTTCCTCTGAAAGATGTCACTTTGGTCCCGATTATTCAACGCCTAGACCTCGGCGGCCACTCAGCTCGGCGCTCGGGGGGGGGGGGGGGGGAACCAACGCTCAGCCTCCGCGGATTTAGAGACAAGGCATAAAATCTTATCGTTACTTCTTACAGGATTACGTTTTTAGGAGGAGGGG
>BOPN01003209.1:102500-105000 GCA_017312705.2 Penaeus japonicus | reverse complement strand
TAAGGTCTTCAAAAATCCTAGTGTACAACACCCAAACATTCTATTCCTGTGTTTCGGATGTCATTCAATGATTGTAGATGTAGATGATTCGGATTTACGTCAAGGTTTACCCTTTTAGTAATTCTGTTTATCGTATTTAAAGTATCGATATGTATCATCTCACGGACTTGACAGACTATTGTGCAAAAGAGTAAATCTTGATCTATACGCCCTTGCTTAAAATGTCGAACAAACTTGATACTTATCTGTGATATATAGACAATAATTTATTCCAATGAGCCACCGCCAGCTTTACCGGTAAACCTAACTAGCGGCGAGTGAGTGTTGGGTAATCGACGCCCGCTTATCCAGCACATCATTACTAATTCAAAGGCGCCTTTTACGATGAAATAAGTTGATAGATAGGTCGGAACTATAGGAAATGCCCGGCGCTGATGATGATGTGGATGAGGAAGAAGATGATGATTGGAAGGAAGAAGAGGAGGAAGGAGAAGAGGAAAGCGAGAGAGGGTGGGGAAGAGGATTAAGAGGAGTAGGGAGGTGGTGGAAAAGGATAAGTATAATGGTGGTGATGTGTTAGATGCCAAAGGTCTCACGCGCTAAGTAAATTTTCCTGGTGTTAAAACATACAAGCTATATGTTGATGAGCATTCAGCAATGGCTGGATATAAATTGAAAGTAGTCATTCAAAGAACTCCTAGACATGAGTTACTATCACAATTGGACTTTGTTTATCTCCTTTTTTGTAATATTGATTTTCTTAAAAGTTTTTTCTTCAGATATTTTCCACTTCTATTCACTGTTATTTTTTTCTTCTTCTTTTCTCACCCCATTTCTTATCCGTCCCTTTTCTTTTCTCCTTTTCTCTTCTCTCTAGTTTTTCTATTTACTCTCCTCTTTTTCTCGTGCTTCAATTTTTCAAATGTTCTTTCCTCTATTTCGCTTTCGATAAGCCATCAATCTCTAAACCGTCGCCTTGTTTTCTTTTTCATTTCCGCAGACAAAGCATTTTGGTTTTCGCTTTTTTTCCACTTCCTTCTATCTTTCTCCCGACTCTATACTTAAACCTTTTTGTCGTATCTTCTTTGTCTCTTTCTCGTCTCCTTTTCTTCTTCTTCTATACATTCTTGTTCTCATTTCTTCTCTCTACCTTTCTGTTTCCTCTCGTCTCTTTCATCCATCATATTGTTTTACTCTCTCTCTATCTATATATCTTTCAATCTCTCTCTCTCTCTCTCTCTCTCTCTCTCTCTCTCTCTCTCTCTCTCTCTCTCTCTCTCTCTCTCCTTTTCTTTATCTATCAATTCATCTCGCCTCGGTGCTCTCCTATTCCCATTTCCTCCTTCTTCCTTCTCCCCTTCCTCTGCATGTGCCTGCCCACACATCTATTGTCATTACATCTTTCTCCCTCTCCGAGCAGCATCTATCTCTAAATTGTATTTCCTTTTTATTAACCTTCAGCAGACAAAGCATTTCGCCGCAGTCTTCAGCGCTTTGACGAGACTTTGGGGAACTGTTTTGGCGAATCCACATTAAATATCTTTCCTTTGCTTGCCTCGTTAAAAGATACTTGTTCACATTACGACTGGAGACAAGGCGCATTCAGACGATGCAGTGCAGTAATGGCGAACACGTGAGAATTTCCTCTCTATAATTTCCGGAAGAGTATAATAAGTATTCAAGATTTCTTCTTTTCTTCTTTTTTCTTTTCTTTCTTTTTGGATTGAAGCTTAGAAGTAGAAGATGAGCAAATACAGAACCATTCACGATAAAGACAGATACAACTACAAGGCAATTAGGCAAGGACGAATAAAAAAAGCTGTGAGTGTTGAATGTTTAATCTCCACACGAACTTTACCTAAATGTATTAGTTCTAGTACTCTCTCTCTCTATCTATCTCTCTCTCTCTCTCTCTCTATCTATCTATCCATCTATCTATCTCTATCTATCTATCTCTATCTCTCTCTCTCTCTCTCTCTCTCTCTCTCTCTCTCTCTCTCTCTCTCTCTCTCTCTCTCTCTCTCTCTCTCTCTCTCTCTATCTCTATCTATCTATCTATCTATCTTTCTCTCTCTCTCTCTCTCTCTCTCTCTCTCTCTCTCTCTCTATCTATCTATCTATCTCTCTCTCTCTATCTATCTATCTATCTATCTATCTCTCACTCTCTCTCTCTAAAAAGTAAACTCCTTTGCATGCTGAGTAGAACTGCAATGGCCGTGGAAGAATTACATTCGTTGCAACTTCATTCAATTTCGATTCGATGAAAGGAAGAGTATGATTGGTTTTGGGGTCAAAAAGTGTTTTATCATCATTGTATTTATTGCTATCCTCATCTTTATTGTGTTATATGGTAATAGATATTGATTTCACGATAGCAGTCATATAAGGATAATGACAATGATGATAATGACGAGGAGGATAATAATAGGAATTATAATAATGATAAGGACAATAATGTAATAGTGATGATAATGACACTAATGATAATGATATGATAATA
>BOPN01003209.1:92500-95000 GCA_017312705.2 Penaeus japonicus | reverse complement strand
ATGTCCGCTTTTCTTTCTACCGCTTACTGTTCTTCTTCCTATTAGTATTATCATTATTCCCCCATCTTCTTTCTCCTCCATTTTTTTTCTTATTTTTCCTCCTCCTTCACTTACTTATTATTATTATTATTATTATCATTATTATTATTATTATCATTATTATTATTATTATTACCATTATTATCATTCGTCGTCGTCTCCATCCTTCCTTGTCTTTATTTTTTTCTCCCTCCTCCTTTTTCTTCTTCTTCTTCTTCTTTCTTCTTCTTCTTCTTTTCCTTCTTCCTCCTCTTCTTCTTCTTCTGCTTCCTTTTTCTTCTTCTACCCTCTCCTCCTTCTTTTTTTCCTTCTTTTTTATCTTCTTCTTCATCCTCCTCCTCCTCCTTCACCTCCTTTTCCTCCTCCTCTTCATTCTTCTTAGCCATTCCCATTCTCCTCATCCTCTTCCTTCTTTATCATCCTCCTCTTTCATTTTCTTCTTCCTCCTCTTCTTCCTCCCTTTTTCTCTTTAGTACTTTTTCTCTGATTCTATTCCTTTATTTATATTTCTCTTTTTCTCTTCATTTCTTTTCCTTTTGATTATTCCTCTTTTTCTACACTAACTTTTCTTATGTCTATACCTTTACATTTTGTATCTTATGTCTTCTGCTTATTCTTATTCTTCTACAATTTCTCCCTCCCTCATCATAATTTTTTTTTCTCCTCCAATTTCCCCTTCTCCTTCTTCCTCCTTCAATTTCCCTTTCCCCGTCTTCTTCTTCTTCTCAAAAAAAAAAAAAAAAAAAAAAAAAAAAAAAAAATCCGAATGTCATGCCAAAAATCATAACATTTTTTTTACCTGGGTTTCGGATAACTCAAAAGGTGTCGGGAGTGAGGCGTGAGGTAAGAGTTAACCGGTTCTGTGAAGTGGAGTCTGTTGACATAAAGTGAACTCAGAATTCTGTACTTCGTGTTATTGACTTTATAAATTCATAATGAAGGTTTTTTGTGTCTTTTTTCCTTTGAGGGATATCAATTGCTGTGACTTTTTTTCATGAATGTTTTATACTTCTATGCGGAATATGCTTGTTTGACCTATGAATTACATTTTTTTTTTTTATGAATGTATTTTCCTATTTATATCTTTCCATATCTGATACCGATTAAACCAAGAACGCATTGACACTGTAAACATAAATATTGAAAAAAAAATCCTCAAATAATAAAAAAAAATAAAAATAAAAAAGATGAAAAATAAAAAACAAAACGTTGATAAAACTCCCTAAGAACATATCAAAATGATAAACCGGCCGGACATCAATCTCACATAAATCACAGATTTTCTCCTCCCTGTAATGTGATTTATTAACTAATTAGCCGCTTGTTATCACTGTTTGCGCCGTCTGCACTGAACGTGATAGTGGTACGTCACGATCGTAAGGGCGAAAGTTCCCTTGGGTGTTGAGCCAAAATGATCTCTACTGACACTGCCTATCCTGGAAATGGCTTAGAATATGCACTTAGGTCGAGATGTGTAGATTATGACGGATTTTCTAAATTACTTATAAAAATGTTAAGTGTTTTTTCAGTCATTTTTACGAATATCATTTTTATCGTTTCATTTGATATAAGTCGGACATATCAAGTGCTATTGTTAATACAATTTTAATCGTATTCATTATTATCAGTATTATCACTGTTATCATTATTATCTATCATCATAATTATCCTTTTTGTTATCACTTTTGTTATCATTCCTATTGTCATTATATCATTATTGTTGTTGCTGCATCATCATTATCATATTATTATTAGGATTCATATCATAATCCTTATCATTATCAATAATATTATAATTAACATTATTATTTATACTATCCTTTTTATCATAATTAATCTCATTATCATTGTTGTTGTTAGCATTGTATTGTTAAATTAACCATCGTTCTCATTATTATTTGTATTACCATTATCATCATACACTATAAGTGTAAATATCATAATCATTACTATAAGTAATCACTATAATTACTATAAGTATCATAATCTTTATTAGTAGTACAGTATTATTACCGTTATTGTTATGATTATCATTATCGATATTATTATTATTAATCTTATTATTATCATTATTATTATCATAATTATTATTATCAATATCATTATCATTATTATCATTATTGATATCATTATCATTATCATTATTGTTATTATAATCAATATTATCTTTATCATTATTATTATCATTATTATTATCATCATTATCAGTGTTATTGTTCTTCTTATCATTATTATTGTCATTATCATCATCGTTGTTATTTTTTACTATTTTGCTATCATCATTATAGCTACCAGTACTATTATCATCATCTTCATTATTTACTATAATTTCCCTTGTTATTATCGTTGTTGTTATGATCATTATCATTTAAACTGTACTTATCATCACTATTATCATTATTAATATAGTTTTTGCGATTGTAGTAGTTCTTATCATCATCACTTCTGTTAGTTTTATTAT
>BOPN01003209.1:62500-65000 GCA_017312705.2 Penaeus japonicus | reverse complement strand
TGTGTATGTGTATGTGTATGTGTATGTGTATGTGTATGTGTATGTGTATGTGTATGTGTATGTGTATGTGTATGTGTATGTGTATGTGTATGTGTATGTGTATGTGTATGTGTATGTGTATGTGTATGTGTATGTGTATGTGTATGTGTATGTGTATGTGTATGTGTATGTGTATGTGTATGTGTATGTGTATGTGTATGTGTATGTGTATGTGTATGTGTATGTGTATGTGTATGTGTATGTGTATGTGTATGTGTATGTGTATGTGTATGTGTATGTGTATGTGTATGTGTATGTGTATGTGTATGTGTATGTGTATGTGTATGTGTATGTGTATGTGTATGTGTATGTGTATGTGTATGTGTATGTGTATGTGTATGTGTATGTGTATGTGTATGTGTATGTGTATGTGTATGTGTATGTGTATGTGTATGTGTATGTGTATGTGTATGTGTATGTGTATGTGTATGTGTATGTGTATGTGTATGTGTATGTGTATGTGTATGTGTATGTGTATGTGTATGTGTATGTGTATGTGTATGTGTATGTGTATGTGTATGTGTATGTGTATGTGTATGTGTATGTGTATGTGTATGTGTATGTGTATGTGTATGTGTATGTGTATGTGTATGTGTATGTGTATGTGTATGTGTATGTGTATGTGTATGTGTATGTGTATGTGTATGTGTATGTGTATGTGTATGTGTATGTGTATGTGTATGTGTATGTGTATGTGTATGTGTATGTGTATGTGTATGTGTATGTGTATGTGTATGTGTATGTGTATGTGTATGTGTATGTGTATGTGTATGTGTATGTGTATGTGTATGTGTATGTGTATGTGTATGTGTATGTGTATGTGTATGTGTATGTGTATGTGTATGTGTATGTGTATGTGTATGTGTATGTGTATGTGTATGTGTATGTGTATGTGTATGTGTATGTGTATGTGTATGTGTATGTGTATGTGTATGTGTATGTGTATGTGTATGTGTATGTGTATGTGTATGTGTATGTGTATGTGTATGTGTATGTGTATGTGTATGTGTATGTGTATGTGTATGTGTATGTGTATGTGTATGTGTATGTGTATGTGTATGTGTATGTGTATGTGTATGTGTATGTGTATGTGTATGTGTATGTGTATGTGTATGTGTATGTGTATGTGTATGTGTATGTGTATGTGTATGTGTATGTGTATGTGTATGTGTATGTGTATGTGTATGTGTATGTGTATGTGTATGTGTATGTGTATGTGTATGTGTATGTGTATGTGTATGTGTATGTGTATGTGTATGTGTATGTGTATGTGTATGTGTATGTGTATGTGTATGTGTATGTGTATGTGTATATGTATATGTATATGTATGTGTGTGTGTGTGTGTGTGTGTCATGATTCTCGCTAAAATCAAGGGACTAGTATCGATAACCTTGGGAACTTTTGCAGGTGACTGGAAGCGGAAAAAACAGGGCCGGCATTATCCATTGACCACAAGATGTGCGGCAAGCGAAAAAAAGGTGGACTCTGCATATTTACAGTATGTGTCAGTTTCCCTTCACTTGTGCGTGTGGGGACATCTTGTTGAATGTCTTTACAGTAATCCATCTCCCGTGTTGCTTACCAGTCTGCGTGTGTGTGTGTGAGAGAGAGAGAGAGAGAGAAAGAGTGAGAGATTTCGTGAGCAATATTATTTTTCTTTCATTCTCTCTTTTCCTAGCATCTTCTTTCTTTCTTTCTTGTTCTTCCTTTTTTTCTTTACATTTATTCACATCCCAAAAAGGTCCCTTACTATACATTCCACTTATCACAAAAGCTGTTATCATATACGTATCGGTTCACACGTTGTTCACGAGCATCGCTTCAAATACCTGTTGAACTTTGGCCTTTCCTTTATCTAGCAAGCAATTAATGACCGTAACGTTTGATATAATCTAATATAAATAGTGCTTCGAATCCATACTATGGTCTTAGCTCTCTCCAAAGAAAGGACAAAGAAGTGGTTGAAAAAAAATATAAAAGGTTTAAAAAATTATAAAGTCACGGTCTTTCTATTTTGCTATTGGTCAGTCACACTCTGACGTTAGTAAGAGAAGCATTTCATTTCGTCTTTTCTTTTCTATTGGTTACTCAGGCTATGACGTCACTGACAGACCAGTGTCTCTTTTCGTCGTCACGGTGTTTTCTTTCTATGCTGTTGGTTAGCGTCCTCGAGTTGCTTTCTTGACTGTTGGTTAATCACGACCAGTCAAGCTATGGCGTTAGTGAGAGACGTGTCACTCAATGTCATCACTAAAGGAATTCGTGACGCCTGATGATTGACACGGAGAAAAAACTTACGCCGTTAAAGAGAGAATGATAATACTCTTGATTTCTTTTAAACGACGCCATTAAGAACTGCTCGTGCCTTCCCGTTATGAGATTGCTGCAAAAAGGAAAGCAAAGAAAAAAAAAAGAAAAAAAAAGGAAAGAAACACTCACTATAATAATCCCTATAAAGAG
>BOPN01003209.1:52500-55000 GCA_017312705.2 Penaeus japonicus | reverse complement strand
AAAAAAAGAGAGAAAGAAGGAGAAGGACAAGAAAGGGAAACGGAAATGAGAGGGAGGGAACCGCGCGATCACCAGCTTATAAAAAGAAGGAATAAGGAACAGCGCGATGAATAGTAAACAGGCGAATCGCGAGAAAACAAAGGGAATGCACAAAAGCGAAGAGCGAGGAGAGGAAGTCAAGGAAGGAAACGCAGCAAGAGGGAGAGCAGAAGGTAAAAAGAAGAAAAAGATGATGAATGGAGGAGGAGGACGAGGACGAGAAGGAGGAGAAGCAGGAGAAGAAGAAGAAGAAGAAGGAAAAGGAGGACGGGGAGGAGAAGAAGAAGAAGAATGAAAAGGAGGAGGAGGAGAAGAAGAAGGAGTACGAGGAGGAGGGGGAGGGGAGAAGAAGAAGAAGGAAGATGTGGAGTGGGAAAAGAAGAAAAAGATGATGAAGAAGGAGGAGGAGACAGAGAAGAAGAAGAAGGAGAAGGAGGAGGAGAAAAAGAAGAAAGAGAAGAACGAGAAGGAGGAGGAAAAAAAGAAGAAAGAGAAGAACGAGAAGGAGGAGGAAAAAAAGATGAAGAAGTCAACAAAAAGAAAATGAAGTAAAATGAGAAGAAGGAGAAGAAGAAGTAAAAGAAGAAGATGAAGGCGAGGAGGGGGATGGTCGAGAACGAATGCTTAGGGTAAAGACCCGAAGAATTATTTATATGCACGTCATTCATCAATTCTTCCAATTATCGTTTTTCTATTATCGTTTATTTGACTTCCATCAGAAGGGAGATGAAGAGACGAATGGTGCGGTCGCGACGATGACCAGCGTAACAAGAATCTTAAGAATATGCGAAGGGAGGAAGGCAATAAACGAGAATAATGGAGGAAGAACGAAAGGGGAAGGATGAGAAATGTCGAGAGAGATGAAGGGAGGAAAAAGGTGAAAGAGGAAAGACTTGGAAAAAAAAAAAAAAAACACGAACTCCAATAAAAGTTAATGAACAGAAGGCCAAGACGAGAGGCATAGAATCAGATGAAAAATCGTGGATAAAGTTAGGAGTAAAAGATGGAAAGAGAAAGTAATACAGAGTAATATATAGAGGAGGGGCAACGACAGTAAAGGAAGAACGTAAATAAGTGGATAAAAATCACTCAAAGGAGATCAGAATAAGAATGACAAAAGAGAAAGGAGAAGATGCGCCGGAGCGAACTGCTCTCTGAAGAGGTTTTATGGAGATATGAAGGAACGGGCGACAGGAATTTAACAACCGCGAACGCAATGGGGAGACAGTGGCGACAGGAACGGCGGAGTAATAACGGAAGCGTAAAAGTTAAAGACCGAATGCGCGGGGGAGGGAGGGGAGAGAGAGAGAGAGGAATAAGCCATAAGAGGAGGAAAGAGGAAGTAGAGGAAATCCGTTAAGTCTGAAAAGAATGATCGCTAAGCATCGTAAATAAGACCGAGCCAGATGCGGCGCCGACACAGCAGCGAGAAAACATTGGCGGACATTGGCGACTACTCCGAGAACCCGACAGATGGCAGCACAGGCGTTAACGGGAGACCCTGCAGTGCCGCGCGTTCCAGGGCACTGCCAGCACTTACCTGGGATAGTGTCAGGCGAATGAGCTTTTAGGGGGGCCACTAGCCTGTGTATATAGAGGGCCATGTGTGCGAAGGGCGTCTGTCCTGTTTACTTTTAGGACCTCGTAAGAGATGTGGTTCCTGCAACAGGTTTAATCTTACGGTCTCATGGCAGCTTCCTCTTTTTTCCGAGCGTGTTCTTTTTATGCTAGGTTATTCGTGTCATTTTTTTCTTCTTCTTTTTTTTCCCAGGCGTATTATGATGATAAGAATAATCATCACCCTCATAAAAAGGTGATGATAGGATTGGCTTTGTCAAAAGTTTGGTTTATAGTTTTCGAGCTCAAAAAGGTTTTTTTTTTTGGGGGGGTGGGAAAGGCATGGAGAGTGACTTTAGATAACACGAGTTTTATATTCATTTTTATTCAATACTGACTCGCACATGATGGTTTTGCTAACATTTTCGACATATTACATTCTGATATTGCCTCTGATGATAACAAATATAAAGCTGCATGTAGGATCAAAGAAGGGTGTTAATGACTCGCTGGTCTGTAGGAAGTTTAATTTAGAGCTGGATTCATGTCATTAAGTCGAAATATTAAACATATTAGCATAGAAACCGAGATCAAAAGAGCATGTAACGCTCTTTTTTGTTTTTATTATTGCTAGCATTATTGCCAGTTTCCAATCCCTTGCCCCCTTTTTTTTATCTTGTATCTTTTTTATCTTTATTTTAAGAATTGGAAATAGCATCTTGAGAGGGAGAGAAATGATGCACAAAATAAAAATTGTGATTGTTATCATTATCATTTTTATTATCATTGTCATTATCATCATTATTATTATCATTGGCATTATCATTCTCAATATCATTATCATTATTATTACTGATATTTTTGTTGTTTTTTATCATTATCATTATCATCGTCATTATAATCA
>BOPN01003209.1:17500-22500 GCA_017312705.2 Penaeus japonicus | reverse complement strand
GATGGGGAGAAGAGGGGAGGTGGGAATGGAGAGGGAAGAAGGGAGAGAGATGGAAGGAGATGTGGGAAGAGAGGAGGAAGAGAGAGAAATGGAGAGGGAGAGGGAGAATGAGGAGGAGGGGGAGTGGAGGAGAAAGGGGGAAGAGAAGGGAAGTTGGAAAGTAGAGGGAGAGAGAAGGAGAGAGGGAAGGAAGGAGAGTAGTCGGGGGAAAGGAGAGGGAAAGGGGGAAAAGCTAGAGGGAGGAATGAAGGGAAGGAGAGAAATGGACTGTAAAAGAAGAGAGTGAGAATGAGAGAAAAAGAGAGACAGAGAGAGAGAGAGAGAGAGAGAGAGAGAGAGAGAGAGAGAGAGAGAGAGAGAGAGAGAGAGAGAGAGAGAGAGAGAGAGAGAGAGAGAGAGAGACAGAGAAAGAAAGAAAGAAAGAGAAAGCAAGAGAAAGAGAGAGAGAGAGAGAGAGAGAGAGAGAGAGAGAGAGAGAGAGAGAGAGCGAGAAAGAGTAACGAGAGGCAAAGTAACACAGACAGAGAATTATCGAAAAGATAACGAGAATTAATTACATAATTACAAAAGAAGTACGGTTGAGTCCAAATGGAAACAAATGCTAAATATAATGAGAATTAACTATACAGATCGCCTATCAACAATGAAAAGGGGGTAAGAGGGGGAAAAAAAAGAGCGCTAAGTTAATCCGACTCATATATAATTATATAACAGTAAAGTACCGCTCCCTAAAAGAAAGAGGGAAGATAAGGTAAATGGAGGGGAGGGTAGAGGAGGGGAGGGGGGGTAGTAAGAGAAGCGGGTTGTTTAGTCTGCTCGAACAATAACACACTTTCCCCAACCCCGAATTTCCGAGTTCTGTAAATAGCACTCGCCAGCAATGATGTTAATGACATGTAATTCGCGCTTTGTGTAAACATGGCATCAACAACACCAGACTGGGGAAATGTGCAATGCGAGTCTTCAGTCCAATACTTAACGCGATTTGCATAGGAAAGAGCTAGTGTATGTTCGAGTTTGTTTGTTTTTTTAGCCTTCTTTAATTTTTTTTTTTTTTTTTTTTTTTTTTTTTCAAGACGTGAAAGGCGTACAGGTTCCGAATTCCTTATTGGCGAGGGAGAGAGAGAGCAAGAAAATGCAGATGTAAAACCAGAAATTTTGCAATGAACGCACCAGTCATTATTGGAGTGAAGGTTAAGCTAATTTTCCTTGTGTAAGTAGCACAGGTATGAACGGCATTTAGACACGGCATGATATACTGGATGCATTTTAGGAACGTAATGATGTAGTTACGACTAAAAACACGTTATTTACCTCACAGGCTGATAGAAGGGTATTTGAGTCATTAAACGCCAGTATTCTGAATGGAATTTGCTGTTCTAAAAACATACTCTGAACTTAATGCCGTGCATATGCAGGCTCTGAGCATCTGTATTTTAATGTACAGCAGTCTGCATTGAAACTAAATTCAAAAATGAAATGTACTCTCTACAATTTCTTTAAGAATAGATAGGGGAAAACATATTAGACAAAAAATAAAAAAATAAAAAATAAAAAAAACAAGCCTTGAAACACCATCTACGAACTCATTTGCCTCAATTCAAAACATTTTTGTATGAATTTATAATGTTGCTTTGGGTTCTTGGATATCTCCTCGCCGATCCTGGAGAACCAATTTGGAGGTGATGCAAAGTGCAGGGATGTTTTTAAGCCCCGTATTATCGTTCTTAATAGGACGGCTGCCGAGACAAAAGAGAGGGGGTGTTGTGCTCTCGTGATAGAAGCTGGATGCGCTCCCTTCGCCTTTCTTCTACTTTGGATGGAGATTATTTCGATATATATATTTTTTTGAATGCTATGAGGGATACATTATTAGTAGGTTTAGCCATCTGGTGTGGGCGGAATTACTTTAGCTGTGTTTGTGGTTTGGTGTGTATATATGTTGCGAACATAAACGCTTATATTATGTGGATTAATAGGCATGCTGCAGTGTTGCAACAAAATGTAATGTGTGTTGTGTATGTCACTAGCCACATAATACTGGACGGATGATATTTATAGTATAACACATGTTATACTAAATTTGTATGTAATCTATTCCAAAAGATAGGATATTTTTGTTATACAAATATATTTTTTATACAAATATATATAAAACATTTTTTCAAATTATTCTGATATTTAGAAGCAAAATATTGTCCTACTTACTATGGTAATTGTATGGAGTACATTGTTGGCAAATTTTGTGGATTAAAGAGATTAGGATAATGGTATTCTTGCGACATTTAGATTCGATAAAAAATCGAATCATGAATACTTTTTTGGAATAAAATTTGAATTCTATCAAGATCCGATTTTCCTATTTGAATAACTTCCTTTGAAATGCCGGTAGAGTTTCTCCTTCATATTCTTCTTTTGACAGAAGAGACTTTTATCATCACGTGGTCATTTATCATCAAAGAGTAAGATGATTTTGTGCCGTTGTGAAACTCAATGTTAAGTCCGCCCTTTTCCATTTCTTTTTCCTTTTTTCTTTTTATTCTACGCGATGTGAATTTGGGGCAAAGCCACGCTAAAATATCGGCCTTTTTTCATCCATAAATGGACGCTCCATCACGCGGCGAAATCAGCTTAGCAAGCTAGATAATATTACCCGCGCTTTTCCTGTTTACGAGCGCTAGGATATTACGGACGTATAAATGATTTTCTGACTCTCCCCCTTCAACCCCATCCTTCCCATTGGTATCCTAGTGGAATTTTGGTGCCCCGATGATCCGAAAATGGCAGATAAATATTCCAAGAGCCGCCAACCCAAAAATCTCAGTTATCTTGTCTAAAAAACCTTGCTCACTTGCATGGTGTCTTTTTGCTCCTTCCTTGTTTCTTTGTGTTCTTTTGCTGCCCCATCCACATTCTGCCCCACTACCTCCATCGCCTCTAGTCTTGCCCTTTTGCCCCCCCCTCCCCCCTTCATCCCCTATCCCCTTGATCTCCTGGTACCCAGTTCCCCCTAAACCACGTTGGTCCAACCTCTCAGACGCCTTAGCATCCTTGCCCTCCTACTACCTCCCCCCCCCCCCCCTTCCATTTTGTCACCTCCACCTCAAGGCCTTCTCCCCTCCGTCCCTCACCATCCCCCCCCCCACTTTCCCTTGCCCCACTTCCATCATCCCCCCTCCCCTCCGTTCCCTACCCCCACCCCCTTTCCAATCCGGCTTCCCAAGGTGGAAATAGGAAGATCTCTATTTTGCATGAATGGGTTTAATCTTTGAATTTAGAAAAGGAAAGAGAGTCGCTGGGGGAGGAAGGGAAGGGGAGAGGGGGTAGGGGGAGGGGAGGGGGAACCATCCGAAGAAAAATAAAAGGAGAGAAATAAAAAAGGGGAAATTGTCTTCGGTTTCTGGCGAATGCGCTTCTAAGATATTTTATTACTTTCGATATTGAATATTCGTCAAATTCAGAAGGAAAATCAGGAAAAAAACAGTAAAACGATGGCTTTTTTTTCTTTATATATTTTTTTCTCCTCTTTCTATCTCTATCTATCTGTTTATCTATTCTTTTAGATAGAGAGATAGATGGAGAGAAAGAGATTGAGAGAGAGCAAGAAAAGAGAGAGAGAGAGAGAGTTATGTACACTCATTATGTATTATTTAACATGAGCAACAAGCCCACACTATGCAGAGAACCGTGGTGGAATGGAAATATCGCACAGACACACGCGCGCGCACACACACACATACACACACACACACACACACACACACACATACGCAAATACACACACCCCATTATCTCAGAAAATAATAATGAGACAGAAATATATGTGCACAAAATATTTTTTTTTCTCAAAATACTTTTGGATTAGAACAATGACAGTACATAATGGTTTTGTGCTTATCTGCCTGAATTTCTGAGTATTTTCCACGTGTTCCCGGTTGTTATTTTCACGCATATTATATAGGATTAAATGTATATGACGTATTGTCATTGGATTTTTTTTTCTAGGGAGCGAGAGAGAGGGGAAAAGGGGTCCAATGTAGAGCAGATGCTCATTTATATTAATGACTTGAATATCGGTCTTAGTGGCACCTGTATTACTGAACCAACATATAAAGTTTATTCATGGTTGGTAATCATTCAGTCAACAAATCTTTATCTTTAAAGAAATAAATCCAAGCCGCTTGAAATCTCAAAGGAGGTGAAAGTATAAAAAAAAGAAAAAAAATGGATGGAGAAATGCTTAGAAATAGAAATCGAAGATAACATAACCAGTATATAAAAAACAGAGCGATGCCAAGGCAATGGAAATCAGTGATCGAAAACTGCACTGGAAGCAGAAAATAGTAAGTAATCGATGGCTTTAAAACAATGATAAGACAAAACAGTGTGTGTGTGTGTGTGTGCGTGTGTGTATGTGTGTGTGTGTGTGTGTGTATGTGCACATATATATATATATATATATATATATATATATATATATATATATATATATATATATATATATATATATATATATATATATATATATACATACATATATATACATATATATACATATATATATATATATATATATATATATATATATATATATATATATATATATATATATATATATATGTGTGTGTGCGTGTGTGTCTCTGTGTGTAAACAGAAAACAAAAAAATATATAATACCAATGGAAGAGGGACCAAGACACAGAAGACAAAGGTTAAAACAGTAACCAGGAGACGGAAAACGAAGACAGAAAAGTGACCAGAAAAGAGAAAACAGAAATGGAAAGAAGGACCAAGAGACAGAAAACAGTTACCAAACGATGACTGGGAAACAGAAAGCGATAACCAGGAAACAAACGACAATGATAACGCGATGACCAAACCTAATATCAGAAGAGAGACCTCGAAGTCCACCCAAAAGATATATTAGGTAACAAGCGCCCGAGAGAAATGTCCGTGAGGCAATGTAGCATGACAAGTGACAGGTGTACAAGACAGGCCGGA
>BOPN01003209.1:5000-7500 GCA_017312705.2 Penaeus japonicus | reverse complement strand
AATAACGATAGTAATAGCTGTAATCATAATGATAACAGTAATGATAAAGTAATATCATGATGATAATAATGATAATAAGCATAATGTAAATAATAATAATAAGGATAATAAATAATAACTTATAGTATTAATGATAATAAGAATAATGATAATTGTAATAACAATGATAGCAAAAATAGTAATTATAGTAAAAATAATGGCAATGATTATAATAATGATAATGATAATAATGATCATAAAGGCAATAGCAAAGATAATAGTGATTATAGTAATAACAGTAATGGCAATAGTAATAATGATAATTATGATAGCAAGTATGATAAGAAATATTAAGTCGAAATGTTGACATTAATAGTAATGATAATAACACAGATGATGATAATCCTGATGATGAAAATATATATAATGACACTGTAATTATGATATTAATAGCAACAACTATAGCTGATATTAATAGCAATAATAATGGTAATGTTGACAATGTAGTCAATATGCATGTTTACGGAAAGTTTCAGGTACCTGCGAATGCATGTATGTAGGCGTATGTTTCCTGGCATGTAAACTTAACATGAAGATTTTTTGAAAATCTGACACCTAATTAAGAACCTGTCTAGCAACCAGCCGCGGCAAATGAGACAGCAGCAGTGTAAGGTATATGAACGATCAGAACTTCCGGTCTTTCTCTCTTTATGTCATATATGTATATACATACATACACACTCATAGCTAAATAGATATAGAAATAAATTGATATGTAGACACATATTTATATATAAACATGTGTGTGTGTGTGTATATATGTGTGTGTGTGTGTGTGTGTTGTGTATATATATGTATATATGTTTATATATATACATATGTATACATATGTATATATATATATATATATATATATATATATATATATATATATACAGTATATATATATATATCATCATCATCATCATCATCATCAGCCTGTATCAATCCACTGCAGGACGTAGGCCTCTCTCAATCTTTTCCAGTCATTCCGGTCTTGTGTCCTCTGATTCCAGTTTACTCCTGCGAATTTTGCTATTTCATCCCGCCATCTAGTCATTGGTCTTGCCCTGGGTCTCTTTGTGTCGTGTATTACCCATTCTGTTGTTTTCTTTGTCCACCTGTTGTCCTGTCTCCGATATATGTGTCCAGCCCACTGCCACTTTTTCTTTTTGATGGTCTTGAGTATATCCTCTACTTTTGTTTGCTGCCTGATCCATGTGGCCCTTTTCTGTCTCTGCTTTCAACTCCCAGCATAAGCCTTTCCATTCCTCTTTGGGTTACCACTTCCTCTCGAGTGCATTGGTCGTAGTCCATGTCTCTGATCCATATGTCATGACGGGGAGGACGCATTGGTCAAAAATCTTTCTCTTTAGACATAGTGGCAGACTACTTCGTAATATATTACTATGTTTACCGAAGGCACTCCAACCTAGCCTGATTCGCCGTTTTATCTCGGCTTCGCAGGATGTACTCGACTGAATGAGTTGCCCTAGGTATACATACTCGTTCACTGCTTCTAGTACCTCGCCTTGTATTTGTATTTGCTTAACTGGGGTTCGACTGTTGAACATGACTTTAGTCTTTTTCATGTTCATTTTAAGGCCAATCTTCAATCTTTCCTTATTTAAATCGCTTATTAATTGTTGTAGTTCATCTGCTGACTCACCGAAAAGAACAATGTCATCTGCAAATCTTAGATTGCTTAAGTGCTCATTCCCTATTTTAATCCCTCTCTCTTTCCAGTCTAACTTTTTGAATACTTCCTCTAAGCAGGCTGTAAATAGCTTCGGTGAGATGGTGTGTGTGTGTGTGTGTGTGTGTGTAAATAGATATAACCTCGGTAACCTGCATTTCTAATATATATATATATATATATATATATATATATATATATATATATGTGTGTGTGTGTGTGTGTGTGTGTGTGTGTGTGTGTGCGTAAGTGTTCCAAATCCTCTTAACTGGAATTATGAAGTCAATTTAATATATATAGCAAAATAGTAGGAAACATTACTGTGGGATCTCGCCAACACTAAGATCTTCAGGAGGGCAGAAATACTTTAACAGTTTCCTCTCAGAAATGACTCATATTTGTCCCTTTCACAATTCCCTCTCCTACAAAATCAATTGACAATTAATAGTTATATTAGTTATATTACTAATGATTGTGTCACTAATATTTTTACAGACGTTTCATAATGCCTAACCATCATAATGCGAATTCCAATCTAGTGTAAAATATCTAAGTTGGATGCAAATTTGAGCTGCAGCTGAGGCATTAGACGCATTCAGCTGTTGGGAAACAGTAAACACAATTATTAAATGTTAAAAGGAACACTTTTATACCATTGCAAATTTTCTCATGCTCCTTAAGGGATAAGCCTTGGATCTTGCAAAGCCTTCATAATTTCCCGTGATATTTCTATTAAAAGAAACGTCGAGGGATTTATCACATGGTTCCTTCAGTGCAGTGTATGTT
>BOPN01003208.1:162500-170776 GCA_017312705.2 Penaeus japonicus | reverse complement strand
ATAGAACAGGTCATTTAGTCTTGATGAATGACCTCCGATGACACGGCGAAAGGGGCACGCAAATGGTGGTCGCTCGCTGCCCTTTGTGGCGGAGGAGGTGGTGCGATGGAAGGGACTGGAGGTTGTCGAAGATCAGGAAGAAGAGGGAGGAGAGCAGGAGAAGGATTAGGAGGAGGAAGAGGAGGAGGAACGGGAAGAGGAAGAGGGATAAGAGCAGGAGAAGGATTAGAAGGAGGAAGAGGAGGAGAAAGATGAAGAGGGATGAGAGCAGGAGAAGGATTAGATGGAAGAGGGATGAGTGCAGGAGAAGGAATATGATTAGGAGGAAGAGGAAGAAGAAATCCTTCTCCTCTTCCTAATCCTCTTCCTTCTCTTCCTCCGTTTCCTTCTTCCTCTTCGACCTCATTTTCCTCCTAATCCTATAAGAGGAAGACGATTAAAAAAAAGGATTAGGGTGAAAGTGGAAAAGCTAAGATGACCTGGAAGAGGAAGAGGAGGAGGAGGAGGAAGTCCTCCGTTTCTTTCTCCTCCTTCCTCCTCTGGTCAGGTCATTCGCGCAAAAGATCAAAAACTGATTAACTATTCTCAGGGAGCATTCGGACCTTAAAAAGTCTATGGGGGCGTGACTGAGGGATCGAGATGCCCACTGGAGCGAGAACACGAATGAATGGGATTGGTCTCCCGTTGTGAGGTTGTGTTTTGAGAGAGGTTGTGCGTTCGATAGGGAATATTAAATCGTGTTAATCGTGTACTTTCGTGTACATTCTCTTGCTTATACTTATATACACTGGTATAAAGGCATACACACTCACGCACACATATACACTTAGACACACACTTAAACACGTAAACATACACAGAGACGGGTGTATACATACGCACGTAGACACGGTACGCATAACCATGTAAGCGAGAGAGAGAGAGAGAGAGAGTGAGAGAGAGAGAGTGAGAGACAGACAGACAGAGAGAGAGAGAGAGAGAGAGAGAGACAGAGAGAGAGAAAGAGAGAAATACAAGCATTCGTACCTGATATGCACTCTGGCAACTTCCCTCTCATGGAAAACGCCCTCCCTTCTCCATCTCACCCTCGTCACATGCACCTTGTCCTCCTGATCCCCGCCTCCCCCCTTCACTACTCCCCCACCTCCTTTACCCCTTCATCCCACACAGAGCAACCACCCTCCCCCCTACTACTCCCTCCTACTTACATCATACCCTCACCCCCATCCTGCCACACGAACTCACTCTCCTCCTCCCTCATCTCTACTGTGTCTGCAATCTCTTCTCCCCCCCCCCCTTCCACAACCCCCGTCTACCTGCTCCACTATAACCCTCCTCCCTTACTCCTCTTCTTTCTCCTTCTTCTTATTATTATTATCATTATCATTATTATCATTGTCATTATCATTGTTATTACCCTCCTCCTTCCCCTTCTTCTCCTTCTCCTCTTTCTCCTCTTTCTCCTACTTCTCCACCTCCTCCTTCTCTTCATTCTCCTCCTCCTTCTCCTCATCCTCATCCTCATCCTCCTCATCCTTCTCCTCCTTCTCCTCCTTTCTCTACCTTTTCCTTCGTCTCCTTCTCCTCCTTTTCCTCCTCTTCCTCTCCTCCTCCTCCTCCATCTCCTCTTTCTCCTCCATCTTCTTCTCCTCTTCCTTCTCCTCCTCTTCCTCTACCTCTTCCTTCTCCTCCTCTTCCTCTTCTTCTTTCTCTTTCTCTTCCTCTCCCTCATCCTCTTCCTCTCTCTCCATCCTTCGCCAGTCCAGATGCAATCCAGTCCTCACTTTCTCTCTCTCTCTCTCTCTCTCTCTCCCTCTCCTTCTCCTTCTCCTTCTCCCTCTCCCTCTCTCACTCCCTCTCCCTCTCCCTCTATCTTTCTATCTTCCACCCCCCTCTCTCTATATCTATCTATCTATCTATCTATCTATCTCTATCTATCTCTACTCTCTCTCTCTCTCTCTCTCTTTCTCTCACTCTCTTCTTCTTCTTCTTCTTCTTCCTCTCTCCCTCTCTCTCTCCTCCTCTCTCCTTCTCTCTCACGCCCGCCTGCCCCCGAGACCACCAAAGCCTCGCCACCCAAGCCGCCAAGTCTTAACAAATGAGATCCAGAGCCACGGCTGTCCCATATGGTCGTGGGTTACTGTATATGGACGGCGGTGGGGCGGGGACGCTGGCCACGACTTTAGCCTCCGGTTTATTGGTACAGCGACTGGACCTAGGTGTTCTCTCGTGAGGGTTGAGGTGTTCTTCTTGAGGTCTCGTTTGGGGTGTTCTTCGAGTCCCGATTTATATGTTCTACAGCTTTCGATTGAGGTGTTCTTCAGGTCTGGACGGAGGTGTTCTTCAAGGGTGGGCTGAGTTGTTCTTCGGGTCTTCAGAAGCTCTCTAGGTGATCGGTGACGAAGGCCTCTTTGTTGGGAGGTGGGAGTTTCGTGGTGAAGGATGTTTCTCTCTCTCTCTCTATCTATCTATCTATCTGTCTATCTTTCTATCATTCTCAATCTATTTATCTATCTCTATCTCTCTATCTTTATCTCTCTCTCTCTCTTTCTCTCTCTCTCTTTCTCTCTCACTCTCTCTCTCTCTCTCTCTCTCTCTCTCTCTCTCTCTCTCTCTCTCTCTCTCTCATTCCCCCTCTCTCTCTCTCTCTCTTACCCCCTCCCTCCCTCCCTCTCTCCCAGTCTCCTCCCTTTCCGCCAGTCTCCTTCCCTCCCACTTTCCATGTCTCCCCCTCCCCCCTCCATACCCATCCCCCTCCTCCTCGCTCTCTCCTTCCCTCCCTAACCCTACATCCTACAGTAATCTACACGTAATAGAAGGTCGCGTCTAAACCATCCTCTCCCCCCGCCCGTACATTCACCGTAGGGCGTCCTTGTGCGTCACTCCATAAAGTGTGAATTACACGTGATGAGACGAACACCCGTACGGAAAAGGGAGAGAGGCACGAACAAAAAAAATAGATAGACAGAGAGACAGACAAAGAGAGGGTTGGAGAGGGAGAGGGAGGAAGGGAGGAACGAGTAAATGACAGACAGACGAACAGACAGACAGACAGACATAGACAGAGAAGGAAAAGAAAGAATAAAGAGGCTCACGAAGAAGAAAAACAACAAGAACAAGAAGAAGAAGAAGATGAAGAAGCGAAGAATGGGGGGGAAAAAAGAAAAAGAAGAATTGTATTATTAAGAAGAAACGCGAAACCACCAAGTGCCATAAATCTTGTCCTGAGCGACGGTAAAAGGAGGTGTTTAGAGGCTGTGGCGGGACCCTCGGCCTGGCCACATTGTCCTCGCCTCTGTAACTCACCTTCCTGGTCGGCAGCTCTCCTTCTGTCCTCCCGGGGCCCTAGGGGGAGGGAGAGGGAAAAGGGAGGGGAGAAGGAAGGGGAGGTGGGAGGGAGGGAGGGAGGGAAGGAAGGAAGGGGAGGTGGGAGGGAGAGAGGGAAGGAAGGGGAGGAAGGGGAGGTGGGAGGGAGAGAGGGAAGGAAGGAAGGAAGGAGGTGGGGGTTGGAGGGTTGGGGAAAAGGAGATGGGGATGGGAGGATTGGGGAGAAGGAGGTGGGAGGAGGGAAGGAAGGAGAGATGGGAGGGAGGGAGGGAGAGAAGAGGGAGGAGTGAAGGAGGGAGAAACCATGACTCAGGTGGGAATTGTGTTCCCGTGTGATCTACGTTACTCCTTCCTCGGTAGGTGGTCGTAGGTGTTCAGATGGTGTGTCTTGTCTGAGTGTGTGTGTGTGGGAGAAGGGGGTTTATGTGTGTATGGGGAAGGGGGGGGGCTGTGTGTGTAACTGTTTGTATGCGAGTGTTTGTGTGTGTGCGCGTAGGAGGAATGTTACGTGTGTATGTAGGAGTAAGTTTTATGTGTGTGCGCGCGCGCGCGCTCGTGTGTGTGTGTGTGTGTGTGTGTGTGTGTGTGTAGGACGGAGTGTTACGTGTGTGCGTGTGCATGTAGGAGTAAGGTTTATATGAATGTGTGTGTGTGTGGCCCTGAACGAGTGATGCAATTTGTGTCGGATGAGGATATAATCGAATCACATGGTTAGGATCCCTTTTTTTCTCTCTTGGAGTTTTAGGGGAAGCCACATGATTTTATGCTGCTTCTTAGGTGGTCTTAGCGAGACTTTTCTCTTTTTCTCTTTCTCTTCTCTTCCCTCCTCCTCTCTCTCTCTCTCTCTCTCTCTCTCTCTCTCTCTCTCTCTCTCTCTCTCTCTCTCTCTCTCTCTCTCTCTCTCTCTCACCCACCCAATCCAATTCCACCCCCACCCCTCCTTCCCTCCCCAACAACCTCCCTCCTCCCCCTGCCTCCTCTCCCTCCCTCCCCCCTCCCCCTGCCTCCTTCCCCTCAGGTAACCCCTCAATGACCTGTCTTTACCACACCGGTTCCGAGCTTAAGGTGTAAATCTCCCATTGGTTCCGTTCGGAGCGACGGGCGAATGGTCCATCATTGGCTGTAAATACCGAAGGGCAGTTTACGGATAACGAGCGGAACAGCATTCGATAATTAACCGTCGGCTTTGAGAGAGGAGTCGGATCTGGTCGTTCTAAATCTTTAAGTCTAAATTCGCGGGAAATTGAGATCGTCTTTTGTTTTTGTTGTTTTCTCTTTTTTTTATTGTTATTCATGTTTTTATTTGCGATGTTTTTTTTGTTTGTTTGTTTTTTTAATTCTCGTTACTCAGAACCTGCTTTCTTATGATAAGATGTGGCTTATCCAAACAACTCTGTCTTGCCAGGAGGTTCCCCCTAAGCCCTTCTCCCCCCCCCTCCCTCCCTTCCTCTTTGGTTGTTGCAAGTATTGTTTGGGGTCGAAGGGTATGTTACAATGGAAGTCTTTCACCTGTAACGGTCTTTTTGTTGCAGTTCGTTACAGTTTGTCATGTGTTGGTGTGACAGTAACCGTTATATACTTGCCTTCATATTTTTTCTATTTTCTTTTTCATCTACGTTGACGTGGCAGATGATTCTGAATAATTGAATAAATATGCATCTGTTTTGTCTTATTATCACTTTTCTCCTGCCTTCTTCCTCTATCTTCTTACCCTATCCTCCTCACTCTTCTCTCTCCTCCTCCTCCCCCTTTTTTCCCTTATCATTTTTTCTCATTTTTCCCTTAACATTTTTTCTCTTTTTTCCTCTTCTTCCTTCATATCTTCTTCTTTTCTTTCTCTTCTTCGCTTCCCTCCTTCCCCATTCTTTTTCTTCCTAACCTTTCGCATGCCATAAGCGGGGTCCGATTCCACGCGGACAAGACCTAGGACCTTCACTAACCAAGGATACCGTAGCATAAACATCATCAAACGATGTACTACGGCATTTAATTGTTCACCGTCTCAAGTTCACATCTCGAGGAAGCCACCCCCCCCCACCCACCCCCTCCGTAAAATGAGCTAATAAATCACTCAATGAACCAGTGAGTAGTTGGTCTAGCGAAGCTTCCAGAGGGCTGTTGGGCTGGCAAGTTCTCCCGGTAGGTCTTCTAGCCTACTAGCCCCCCTGGTGCGTACTGGTGACTCCATATATGTTACTGACAGACCGCTGGCTTCTCTCCGCCCGCAGCCGGACTACAGGTAACACGCCCATAAAGGTTATTTACTGCTGAGGGATTTTTTTTCTTCTTCCTCTTCTTTTCTTCATCTTTTTCGTTTTCTTTTCTTGTTTTTTATATGTTCCTCTGTTGTGGATACAGATACTTTTTGTTTGTATGTATTTATTTTTTTCCTTTTTATTATTGGTATTTCTCTTTAGCTGTTTTACTATTATTTTTTTAATCTATCAGTCTTCCCAATCTCTAAGCCTTTCTCTCTTTATCTCCCCCCCCCCTACTCACTCATTCACTCACATACTCACTCCATTCATTCTCTCTCAAGCTATCTTGTTCCCTCCTTTCCACCTTCCCATTCTCTCTCAAGCTATCTTGTTCCCTCCTTCCCACCTTCCCTCCCTCCCTCCTTTCTCACACTCACTCACACATCACCACTTTTGTTACTGATACTTAGTACTTTGAAATACGTTCCTCCGTTATCATTTTTATAAGCTCTTAATGCTCGCCATTCCCCGAAGTGGCCGGCGTCCCAGCCGTCGCAGAGCATGAGGAGGGAGTGGAGGGAATGAGCGAGGGAGACGGAGGTGGATATGAGAAAGGAGGGAGAAAGAGGGAGTGAGGAAAAGGAGAAAGGAAGAAGGGAAAGAGAGGGGGAGACAGAGGTGAAGATGAGGAAGGAGTAGGGAGGGGAAGGGCGGAAATGAGGGAGGGAGACGGAGGTGGACATGAGGAAGGAGGGAGAGAGGGAGGGAGACATGAGAAATAAGGAGAGAGGAAAGAGAGGGAGGGAGAAAGAAGGGAGATGAAGATGGGAAGGAGAACCAACGAGCGGGGAAAGAGATTGAGGAAGGGAGATAATAAGGGAAAGGGAGAAGAAGGATGGAGGAGAGAATGAAAGAGGAAATATACAGAGGAAGAGAGAATGATCAAGAAGAGAGAGAGAGAGAAACAGAAACAGAAACAGAAGATACCAACCAACCAAAAAAGAAAGAAAGAAAGAAAAAAAAACGAAAAACAATTCGGTCACCAAATAAACAACCAAGATCTTTTTCAAAAATAACCCAAGACCCTGAAAACGTCGAGCATGTGACCCTCCATCTTAATTTGCGTCGGTCTCTCGCTTGTTCGGCCGCCTTAATGACTGTTAGTGTTATCACAGGTCAAGGAGGCTCTGGCCCGGGGACGAAGGATCTCCATTAGGACTTTGGCGGGACCCTGGTTGGGATTGGGGGGGTGGGGGGAAAGAGGGGTAGTGTAGGATTGGTGGGAGAGGGAGGGAAGAGGGGTTGTGTAGGATTGGCGGGCGGGTAAGGGAGGAGGGGGAAAGAGGGGTTGGGCGGGAGGGGGAGGAAGGGGGGGTAAGAGTTAGTTACTAAGGATTGGTGGTGGGGGTGAGGGGAGGGGAGGAGGGGGGAAGAGGAGATAGTTACTAGGGATTGGTGGTGGGGGAGGGAGAAAGAGGAGTTTAGTAGGATTGGTTGGGGAGGGGAGGAAATGTGGGAGGGAAAGGGGTTAGCTGGTTCGAATTGGCGTGGGGAGGGGACGAGAGAAAGGGCGTTGGTTAGTCAAGAGGAGGAAGTTATGGCGGAAAAAAAAGGTTCGTTGGTTTGGATTGAGGGGGGGGGGGTGGATTGGAGAGTAGGGGGAGGTTCAAACGGATCGGTTGGTCAGGATTGGCGGGAGGGGAGGGAGGGTGGGTGGGGAGGGGAAGGATTTCATTGGTTAGGTCAAGGGGGGAAGAGGACTAACTAAGAAAGATTATTCCGGGGATAGATTGGGTTAGGATTGGTTTGAAGGGAGGGAAAATGAACGGGTTAGAAATGAGGGGGGGGGGGTTCATTGGTTAGAATATGCTGAGGAGGGTTTGACTGGTTAGGATTTTGAGGAAAGGACCAACTGGATACGGACAGGCGATTGAAAGGATAGGAGCTTTAGAGAGAGGAAAGAAAGAATGAAAGAATTCTCGAAAGATCTTACCAACGTGTTTTTTTTCTGTCGTTTTCATCGTAAATTAGTTGAAATGATTTGGTAGGAGTTTGTATTGTTTGTAAAAATTGGAGCAAGATGAAGGCTTGGGTAGTGTAGGAGAGAGAGAGAGAGAGATGGAAAACTATATAAAAGAAAAAAATACGAGAGACGCTAGAGAAGCAAATGGCGGGGAGAGGTAGAAGGAGGATAAGCAAAGACAAACATGAATAAACCAAGAGAGAAACAGAAAATAAGAACTATAAAATGAATATAAAAGAAAAAGAAAACCGATTATTCTTTATAGAAAGTCGAAAAAGTTGGCTATCTGTCCGAGTCCATTATGGGCGCCGGCGATAGCGAAGGTCCCGGGGTTGAGCCAAGGCGTGCAGGGCCACAGGTGAGGGACGCGCGACCGGCGGATAAGGAAGAGGAAGCTGCCGGGCCAGCGAGTGGGTGGGGTTGGAATTGCTCTTGTTGATGCTTATTATTAATTATTACTGTTGTTATTATTATTATTATTATTTTATTACGGTTGTTATTTTTTTTACTGTTGGTATTATTTTTGTTGTTATCGTCTTCATCATCTTCATCATCTTCATCATCATCATCATCATCATCATCATCATCATTCATCATCACCATTTCATCATTATCTCACATTCACTCACATACTCAATTACTCACTCACTCATCCACCCATTCACCCACTCCTTCCCCCCCACTCACTCATCCACCCACTCACCCACTCACTCACCCCCCACCCACAT
>BOPN01003208.1:147500-150000 GCA_017312705.2 Penaeus japonicus | reverse complement strand
CTTTCATCCCTTCCTCCCCCCCCCTCCTCCTCCCCTCCTCCTCCTCCTCCTCCTCCTCCTCCTCCAAAGAAAAGAGAGACCGAAAGTACCTTCTCTTGCACTCCCCCTCCCCCCCTCCTTCCTCTCCCCGTCTTTTCTCTCCATCTTTTTTTTTCTTTCATTTTTTCCTCCGCTTTCCCCCACTTTCTTTCGTGCCCCCCTTCCTGCTACTTTCCTATCCTCTTTTTTATTTCTCTATCTTTTCTCCTTTATTTCCGCCTCTCTCCTCCCTCAGTCCTTCCCCTTTTTTCCCCATTTCTTCCTTCCCTCCCTCTTTTTCTCTCTTCTCCCTCATTTCCGCTTCTCTCCTTCCTCATTCCTTCCCTTCTTTCTTTCCTTTCTCACTCCTCTCCTTCTCTCTTCTTTCTCTCTCTCCTATCCCGCCATCCCACCCCTTATCTCCCTCCCTCCCTCACTCCCTCACTCCTCCCTCTTTCTCCATCCTTTCTTCATACATTTGTCTTCTCTCCCTCCATTCCTCGTCCTATTTTTTTTTCTTTTTTTTTGCTATTCTGTTTTATCTTTTCAATTCATCCTATATTCTGATCGTATTACCTTCTTTCTTTTCCCATTTTATTTTTATGAATTGCTTTATATTTATTCATCCTTTATATCCATTTCTCTCATCTTTTATTATTATTTTTCCTCTTTGTCTACTCTTCTTTTTCATTCTTATTTCCATATGTCTGGCTGCTATATTATTTTTTTGTCATTAGAGAGCTGCAAGAGACACCGAAAGAATGTCATTACAATCTTTCCCCATTTTCAACACGAGGCAGTTGCAAATCATTGAAAATTATCTGTGATCGCGATGCAAAATGCATGGAAACTTTAAAACGAATGTAAAGGACTATTTTCACTTTATTTTTATTTTTATTTCTTGACGAGTTATTTATTTTCTGAACAGATGTGTTATCTTTTCCAGATTATTTCCTCCTATTTTTTTAGTCAATAGCAAGAACAAAAATGGTTTCATTGCAACAGCGGTGATTGCTAATAAAGACAGTAGTTTGGCGATCACGTTAAATGCAAAGACAATGAGAGAATAATGATGATAAAAAGGAACGCGATTAAAAGGGAATTTTTCAATACTTGTGTTAATTACCCACCCACCCCACCCCCACCCCCACCCTCCCCCACGAATGTAGGTTAATAACACGGAGGTTAAAAAGGGATATTATATTCTGTAATACACTTTTTTTTATATCGATTTTTTTTTTTGTTCTTTCTTTTTACTTTAAGGATGAAAGGAGGAAGTGAGGAGGAAGAGAAGAGCGAATAACGATGACGCGTGAAATGAAAGCAAAAGGAAAAGCTTTTTGGAAATGAGAAGAGTGTCTGTTAATTCTTTTTCTCTCTCTCCTTTCTTTCGCTCTCTCTTCCTCTGTTATATCACCCTATCCTTCTCCTTCGCCTCCTGCTCATCTTCATCATCATCTTCATCTTCCTCCTCCTCCTCCTCCTCCTCCTCCTCTTCCTCCTCCTCTTCCACCTCTTCTTCATCTTCATCTTCCTCCTCCTCTTCCACCTCTTCTTCATCTTCCTCCTCGCCCTTCTCTTCCTTTTGTCTGATCTTCTACTCCTCCTCCTCTCCTCCTCCTTCTTCTTCTTCTCCTCTTCCTGTTCTTTCTATCTCATTTTCTCCTCCTCTTCCTGTTCCTACTTTTCCTCCTCCTCCTCTTCTTTCTCCACCTCTTCTTCTTCGACTTTCCCCTCCCCCCTCCCCTCCCCCCTCCTTGCGTTGACCGCATTGACCTTGGAACCTCTGACCCTAGGGAAAGGGGGGAGGGGGAGGGAGAGGGGGAGGGGAATAACTTCATTATTTGCATTAATAACGAAACACTTTCTACCGGAAGTGGGGAGGGAAGGGGGAAGAGGAGAGGGGGGAAGGAAAAGGTCAGACTAGCAATTGGGAAGGCGGGGGAGGGAGAGGAGGGGGGGGAGAGGTGTACTAAGGGCTGGCCTTCGTTAAGGGTCGCGTATTTGAGGTCAAAGGTCGTGGTTGCGAGATATGGAAAAGGTTTCAAAGCTGTTCCTTTTTCATACGTGACTTGGGGGGAAGGGGGAGGGGGAGGGGGAGGTCGAGTCATTGCTCTAACAAGAGTTGGCGTTTTTGGATGTAACAGAAGTAGGTGTTATGACTTAGGATTTAAATTGTTATTGATAATGTGAAGGCTGCCATTGCTATTTCTAATGATAATGTTGATCTATAAACGACAGTTATGATGATAATGATGACAGTGATTATGGTAATGGTAATGATGATATTAAGTGAAAATGATAAAGTAACGATCATGATACTGATGATAACATTAATAATGATCATGATAATGATGATAATGGATACGATGAATGATGATGATAATAACGATAATTAGATGCCAATAATAGCCACAATAATTTCAAAGATTATAGTAATCAACGTTATAGAACCTTACTAATAATAACAACATTAGAAAAA
>BOPN01003208.1:135000-137500 GCA_017312705.2 Penaeus japonicus | reverse complement strand
CCTTCATCCCTTCCTCCCTTCCTCACTCACTCCCTCCCTCCCTCCCTCCCCCCTTCATCAACCCATCTCTCTCTCCCTCTTTATCTCTCTCTCTCTCTCTCTCTCTCTCTCTCTCTCTCTCTCTCTCTCTCTCATATCTTACTTCTTTCCTTCCCTCCTCCCACCACGACTCTCCTTTCTTTCCCCCATCTCCCCCCTCCCCTCCCTCCTAAACCCCGCCCCCTCCCACTCCTTGAACAAACCAGCCTCTTAAAAGCAACGGAACAGATAGCAGAATGTCCGAAGACGACAGACCAGGAAACGAGTGAGAGAGAGAAAGAGAGAGAGAGAGAGAGAGAGAGAGAGAGAGAGAGAGAGAGAGAGAGAGAGAGAGAGAGAGAGAGAGAGAGAGAGAGAGAGAGAGAGAGAGAACTAGAGTGAAAAGAGAGAGAGAGAGGGAGAGGGAGAGAGAGAGAGGGAGAGGGAGAGGGAGAGGGAGAGGGAGAGAGAGTTAAAGAGGGAGAGGGAGAGGGAGAGAGAGATAAAGAGGGAGAGAGAGAACGAGAGAGAGAGAGAGAGAGAGAGAGAGAGAGAGAGAGAGAGAGAGAGAGAGAGAGAGAGAGAGAGAGAGAGAGAGAGAAGCAGACAGACAGAGAGGCTCCTTTCTCCCCCCGAGACCTCGTCCTCGAGTTCCCTTGATAGAGATGGAGAAGAAGGAACGGAGATCCGGTCAGATGGGTGGAGTGGGCGGGGGTGGGTGGGGGGTGGGGAGCTCTTATCGCTTGCGGAGTCTTGTCCTATCGAGGGGCGCTGAGGGAGACGTCTTGCACGCGGGTCTCTTTTTCTCTCTTTCTCTTTCTCTATTTCTCGTCCTCCCCCCTCCTTTCTCTCTCTCTCTCTCTCTCTCTCTCTCTCTCTCTCTCTCTCTCTCTCTCTCTCTCTCTCTCTCTCTCTCTCTCTCTCTCTCTCTCTCTCTCTCTCTCTCTCTCTCTCTCTCTCTCTCTCTCTCTCTCTCTCTCTCTCTCTCTCTCTCTCTCTCTCTCTCTCTCTCTCTCTCGTCATCATGATTAATATTATCATCATCATCATCATTATCCTTAAAACAGAACTTTTCTCTTTCAATTGTTATTTTCTTTTCTTTTTTCGCTGCTCCCTTAGTCGTAACTTTTTCCCCCTTCCCCCCTTGCCTCCCCTATCCTATACCCCATCCCCCTTCATCGACTGTTTGATATGCAATTTGCGTTTTATTGACACCAGAAGACGCTTTGTCTTTTTTTTTTCTAATTCAACTGAAGACTTTATTTTCTTTTCGTTTTATGGTCAAAGGTGTATGTGACAAGCATGTGTGTTTCAGATCGGCTTTGCAACTGCGATTTGCAACATTGGTCAAACACAACCAAGATCCCCGAGAGAGAGTTTCGACCAAATACTTCAACGTTTGATTGAAATATTTGATTGGAGAAAAAAAAAGGATTTCCGTGCAAACTCAATCCAGGCAGACAGAGAGGTTGAATCAACAAAGAAAAAGTATTTAAATACGTTCTCTTTCTCCCTCTCCCACCCTTCCTCCCTCCCTCTCTCTCTCTCTCTCTCTCTCTCTCTCTCTCTCTCTCTCTCTCTCTCTCTCTCTCTCTCTCTCTCTCTCTCTCTCTCTCTCTCTCTCTCTCTCACTCACTCACTCACTCTCTCTCTCTCTCTCTCTCTCTCTCTCTCTCTCTCTCTCTCTCTCTCTCTCTCTCTCTCTCTCTCTCTCTCTCTCTCTCTCTCTCTCTCTCTCTCTCTCTCTCTCTCTCTCTCTCTCTCTCTCTCCGTGCCACTCTGGCCCACCGCGCTGGTCGGTTAAACTAACACTTATGTCAAGGGGCGTCGGTTATTTTCCTGTTTGCGTTGATGCGGGAGTTTATTTACCCCACTCCCTGTGCCCGCCATCTTTTGCTCAGCCGCGATGCATGGTCCGCTGGGTCAAAATTACTCTCGGTGGAATTTAGGATTTTATAGTGCTTTTTTATGGGTTGTTTTTATACGTTCCGGGTGTGTCTTTATGTCCCTGTGTTTTGGGTAATTTTTCAATGGAGTCTGTTGGATTTAGCATGAGGCTTGACATAGAGACCGCTGGGGTTTTGACTTTTCTTTTTTTTCTCGTTTTTATTTGGTCACGGTTAATTTTGCTCGTTTACGGTGTATATTTGTTTTTATGTATTTTTTTTTTAGACTCGTAATCCCATTTTCCGTTTTAGGATTATGTTATATTATCTTTTGCTATGTTAGATTTTAGCACATCAACAAATATAATTAAGATATTTAGTTTTTATTTTGTATTAAGGTGTTCTAAGAGGAAGGAAGTATATCTTAAAATTTTATTGATATCTCGAGTTTCATGGATATCTCACGGTACTAAATCCCCCTCCCCCACCCCTACCCCCGCCCACGGTCCAGGTCAGGTACATACGGGTACCGAAATGGGCGTGTGGATGAAGGGCGGTGGGAGGAGGAAGGGCGTTGCGTATCTTGCAGGCTTTCG
>BOPN01003208.1:122500-127500 GCA_017312705.2 Penaeus japonicus | reverse complement strand
AGGTGAGTATGGATGACGTTTATAAACGAGATCTTTGGTAAGCTGCTTTGGTGAGTAAATTTTGACTGACGATTTAAACGTACTTTATATATGTGTGTATGTATATATATATATATATATATATATATATATATATATATATATATATACATATATATATATATAGTATATATATTATATTGCTGATTTTTTTTTTTTTTTTAACTCCCTTCTCATTTAGCAAATCCCAAGATGCGGCTACCGCTATGCATAAAATTCGTAAACTCCTTCCATAGCGTAGACCCAACCCGAGCGCGATCGGGCAGTGGCGCTCCCTCGGGATTCGGACCGAGGGCACGTTTAAACGACATTCGGAAGACAGCCCCGAAAGGCAGTCCGTTTGCCTTTGCAAGAAGTGGTTGAGGTGGAGTGTTGACTGGCGACGTGATCGGCGCTGCTGGGTTATTGTTCTTGGCGGAGTGCGGACACACGAGGGTGAATGGCTAAAACACTCTGCCGTGTTGATGATATGGCAGAGAAAAACACTATACATAAAATATATCTATTATAAAATGAGACAACGGTTTCGAAATCACCCGGGATTTCATCTTCAGGTCACACACACACACACACACACACACACACACACACACACACACACACACACACACACACACACACACACACACACACACACACACACACACACACACAGCCGTCCAGGCGCCCTCCTTCCCACACGCAAGATATGCCTCCAGCAAGCGTCCGTTCACCTAATAAGGACGATGGCATATTTACCTGACAATTACAGTGCGGTCTGGTTAATTGAATATGCTCGGATGGAGAGTCACGCGCGAGCACTGTAGACGCGAGGAGGGCGTTGATGGTGAGTGGGGCAGTGATGACGGCGATGGTGTTGTCTATGGTGATTCGGGTGTTGAGGAAAGGATGTGATTGTGTATTCGTTTGCTTGTTTGTTGTCTCTTTGTTTATCTTGTGTGTTTTTATTGTTTATTTTAGAAGGGTGTCGTCATTATGATAATTACGATAATCATTTTGATGATAGTTAGTTACTGACTGCTCAACACATTAAGTTTTCAGTATTGTTCAGTGCTAATTAGGATTAAAAACAAGGAAACGGGAAAAAATCGCAATTAACATCCACCATCTCTGATCAAAATGATTAACAACCGCACCGAAAATGCTAAAGAAAATCATAAATAATATAACCACAATCATTTCGAATCCCAATCTCGGATCTCACCCAAATCAGGATGAGGATGAGTTTCTCACCTCCCGACACCAGCCTCATTAACCTCGCCGTGACCCCGCCGCGTGACCTCTGCGTGTGACCTCCTCCTTCATCTTCAGTTCGCGTAACCTTTGGCTAAGCGCTCTTGGTCCCGTTCCGCCGGTTCGCCGTTTTCCTTGTTATTTCGGTATGTGTTTGGTCACTTTTATTATCCTTTTTTCAACTGTAGTTCAGCTCCTGTTATTATTATTATTATTATTATTATTATTATTATTATTATTACTATTACTATTGTTATTATTCCTATTATTCTATTAATTGAAATTTAAGGAGAGATGGGAGTTAGTTTTTATTTGGTGGAATATTTTAATGAAATTAAACAAATCAGTCTTTGTTTCTGTTTTGCGACAATTATTAAGATGTATGATGCATGGGTATTTATAGAGATCTGTTTTGTTGTGGTATGTTTCATATGCGGTAAATATCTGTGTATGTGCGCGTGTAAGTGTGTGTGTATGTGTGTGTGTGTGTTTATATTTCCCGCGTCTTCCACCATTCAGTGGCCATTTATATTGCTTCGTCATATTTTTTATGTTCAATAATTGAAAACATAGATCTCAACACCTAAAATCCCCAGATAAAATCTTGAGCACCAACAGAATCGTAAATAAATCTTTACAATATAATAACATTTGAATTTTTCCATTTATGGACGGGGGAGGGGGTAATCCCCACACCCTTCCCTTCCAGTTTCCATCCCCTCCAACCATGTAAACAAGAAATATTATATTTTGAAGTGGTAGCATTAGATCGATAAGTCTACGGGAACGATACGCATATTTGAATAGCAAAATGCTTCTCGTGTGTGATATACAATGCACTTAAGGTGGGCATTTGTTCGGTGTGTTTTTCCCCCGGCGATAATTTTCAGGAAAAAATGTATATGTCTTTCTGTGTTTTGTTGTGTTTTCTTTTTTATTGTTTTTTTCACTGTTGCCAAAATATGATAGATTTTTTTTAAGATATGTCTTTTCAGCGAAAGTTTTATGAATCAATTTATCAATCAATTCTCTCTCCGTTCTTGCTATTTACCTGCCTGTCTATTTCCATATCAATTTATTCATCTATCAATTTATATATGTATAATTTATATATTTATATGTATATATTTTTTTTACCTACCCATCTATAGTTTATCTATCTGCCTGTCAATTTATAAATCATCTTTTCATTAGTTTACCTATTTATTTTTCAATTGATCTATCCATCTATCTATTTATCTATCAATCTATATATTTATCTATCCATCACTCTAGTATCTATCACCCATCTATATGTTTATTCCTCCTTACAATACAGATTCCGACGTTTCTCACACCTGTTGTTACCGTATCGAAGTTGAATACATATCGCGGACAACAGGTGTGCAATACGCTATTTGCTTCGGTTCGGGGATTTTCGGGAAACTGTTTTGTTGCAGCTGGCGGTCGCGCGTGTCTTGTCTCGGGGAGATTTCCGAGACGGAAGAGAGAGAGTGGGTGGAGGTGGGTGGGTGGAGGTGGGGTGGAAATGGGGGTGGGTTATGGGGTGGGGCTGGGGTTGTGTGGACGTGGCTGGGTGGAGATGGGGGTGGGTTATGGGGTGGGATGGAGGGGGGGTTATGTGGAGGTAGATGGGTGGAGAGGGGGGTGGGTTATGGGGAGGAGGGGGTTGTGTGGAGATAGGTGGGTATGCGGGGGAGGGGTACCTCGAGGGTGGCTGGGTGTGTGGAGGTAGGTGGGTATGCGGGGTGAGGGTTAGGACTCCGGAGGATGGGTGTATGTGTGTGTGAGTGTGAGTGTGAGTGTGAGTGTGAGTGTGAGTCGGTGGGTTTAGGTGTGTGTGTGGAGGTATGAGGAGATGGGTGGAAGGGGGGTGGGGTTGCTAGGAGTTTGTGTATGGAGGAGGATGGACATGAAGGGGTGCAGGGTGGGGCTGGGTGTGGGCTTTACGTGTTTTTGTATTTGCATATTTGTGTGGGTGTGATCTTGTTTTATTATATTTTAGTGTGATTGTGCGAGGGCGTGTGCAATTCCTTTTGTATATGGGAGTTCAGAGAAAGAGAAAACCAAACAGACAGACAGACAGACCCGTAGCGAGAGATGGACAGACAGAAAGAGGAAGAGATGAATGGAGACAGAGAGATAGACAAAGGAAGAGAGAGAGAGAGAGAGAAGAATGAGTACCAAGCATCCCACCCACTCCCTCTCTACCCCGCCACTGCCCACGCCCCCATCTACCTCCCTCCCCTCTCCCACCCCCTTCCACGCCCACATTGTGCTGCAAGACACATCAACAGCAGCTCTGACTATCACCAATTAAGTCTTCAGCGTGATACGAGTTTATGCGAGGGAGTGTGGGAGGCGCTTATAAACATCATAAACATCGTTGCTAACATCGTCATTATCATCAGCTGACATCGTCGACATCTTCATCGTCGTTGCTTGAACAGTATCGTTATTACCAGATGCATGATCGCCACCGTCATCGTCATCGTCATCATCATTATTATCATCGTCATCGTCTCATCTTCATCATTGTAATAATCATTGCCGTTATTTTTATCATTGTCTCATGTTCATCACCACATTTTCCACGGAAAGTATGAGATAGATATTGCAGACATTAACATCCTTTACAACGGCGCCCAGCAACGACTGCATCTTTTAATCACCCTTCGAATCCAGCCGCCCTAGTTCCAGCGGTCACTTCACTCCCTCCCCCACAGACTCACTCCTCGTCCCTCTTCTCCATCCTCCCTTCCTCCTCCTTCTTCTTCTTCTCCTTCTTCTCCTTCTTCTCCTCTTCCTCCTCCTCCTCCTTCTCCTCCTCTCTTCCCCAACCTCCTGCTCCTCCTCCTCTTTTCCCCAACCTCCTCCTCCTCCTCCTCCTCTCTTCCCCAACCTCCTCCTCCTTCTCCTCCTCCTCTCTTCCCCAAGCTCCTCCTCCTTCTCCCTCTCCCCACCTCTCCCTCCTCCCCGTGCCCCGCTTTTGCAAGATGCTGCGATGCTCAACATTGCAAAGATGCGTGTGTCAGCGTGTCGTCCGGGATGGTATTTTGATTAGGTTGTGAATCCGTTCGTTAATTGACTCGCTCTCGTTTCTCCTTCGCCGTGCGCTCTGCCGGAGACGCTTGGGTGAAGAAGCTCGTTCTTCTTCTTCTATTCCGTTTTTCTTTTCGTATTATTGTTCTTCTTCCTTTTTTTTCTCTCTTTCTCTTTACCTCTTTCTGTCTATTCTTATTCTTTTTCTTCGTTACTCCTTTTCCCCCTCTCTCTCTTTCTCTCTATCTCGATCTGTACATCTATCTCCATCTTTATATCTGTGTTTACTATCTATCTTTTTCCTTTGGTTCTTTTCCTCCTTTTTGTGTATATATCTTCCTTCTTTTTCTTTTTAGCTTCTTCTTCTTCCTCTTTCTCACTCTTTCTTTGTAACTATCTTTCTTCTTCTTTTTCTTTTGCTTCTTTTTAGCTTCTCATTCTTCTTCCTCTCCCTCCCTCCCTCCCTCTTTGTATCTATCTGTCATCCCTCGTTTTCCTCTTCCTTTGACTCTTTTTATCTTATTCTTCTTCGTCGTCCCCTCTCTCCTTCTATCTATCAATCTATCTATCTATTTTTTCCCCCACCCAGCAGATTATTTTTATTATTTTTTTTTGCAAGAACTTCGATCGTCAAATGATATCTGCCGATGGAGGCAATCGTTAATGAGCGCGGCTCAATGTGATGA
>BOPN01003208.1:92500-112500 GCA_017312705.2 Penaeus japonicus | reverse complement strand
ATTTTGATGTCATTTTGCGATGTATTTTCCTTTACTGTCTTTTGATAAACGGGGACGATTTATTTTTATTTTTGACAGTTACCATATTTTTGTGATGTGTTTCGCAGATTTCATTATGAAGATGTTAGTTTATTATGTCCATTGAGAGTAATATATTTATCGGTCTCTTCAAATTATTTTGTTGATTCATAGTTTGATTATTAATTGATATATATATATATATATTTATATATATATATAATATATAATATGTATGTATGTATGTATAAGTATATATGTGTATATCTTTTCTTTTCTTTAGATTTTCTTTCTATATATTGTTCTTATCGCCGTCTCCTTTATCTCCTATTCTTCCTCTTACTTCTTTCATGTCTTTTTTTAGTCTTTTTTCCCTTATTTTTTATTTCAGTTTTTGCCCCTCCCTTTCGTTCGCCTTTTACTGCCTTGTCAGATTTTTTTTTCTATCGCCATCGTTTATTTTCCTTTTTTTCATCCTTCACGGTTAGTTTCTTTCTCTTTTTCTTTCTCCTACTCCGCTTACACGTTTTCCTCTTCCTCCACCACTTCTACTACCTTTTCCTCTTCCACCACCACCACCACCTTTGTCTCCACCTCCACTTCCACCGCCTTTTCCATCACCTTTGCCTCCTACACCTCCTCCCTTTCCTCTTCTTCCACCACCGTTGCCTCCACCTCTTCTTCCACCCCCTCTATCCCTCTCCACCTCCTCTTCCACCCCCTCTATCCCTCTCCGCCTCCTCTGTACCCCCCCCCCCCTCCACTTCTCAAAATCTTGATCTCCCGCTTTCCTAAATCTCCGAAAGTCACCAAAGCCCGACCGTAATGAAGGAACCGGCAATTTCCGCATTAATTACCCAGTTGTAACATAATTAAGCGGTAATTACCCTCTTCCCCTAGCCTCCCCTCCGCCTCCCCCCCCCCCCCCCCCCCCCCCCCCCCCCCACTCACCCAAAGAAAGTGTCATTTTCCCACGCTCAATTACCGGCTCCTTCTTAAAGCCGGATGGTCGAGGTTGCTGGAGGAGGCTGGTAGGATCGTCGCCCTTAGGGATGAATGTGGGTTGTGTGTCTATGCAGCTGGTGACGATCGTATAGGCTTATGTGTTGATGACTTTGGGTTCTCGTTTGTGTTTCTGTGACTGTTTCTATTTTCTTTTCTCTTTCTCTCTTTCTTTCTTTCTTTCTCTTCTCTCTCTCTCTCTCTCTCTCTCTCTCTCTCTCTCTCTCTCTCTCTCTCTCTCTCTCTCTCTCTCTCTCTCTCTCTCTCTCTCTCTCTCTTTCATATCCTTCCAGACGATAAAAAGGAAAATATAAATCAAAATGAAAGAAGAAGACGAAGAGAGAGAGAGAGAGAGAGAGAGAGGCAAATAAACAGAAAGAGAAAGAAGAACGATACAGCACTCAAACCCCTCCCCCGCTATCCCCCCCTCCCCCTCCCCCACATTTTCGTTCACACGTTCCACAAGAAGGAATGTGACTTGCTAACCTGCTATGGTCTGCGCAAGCCATATAACTCACCTTGAGATAATTAGTACTTCCGGCCGTCGCTCAGGTAACGGTCTAATGATTCTTCTTCGGTTTCCTTCTTCCTCCGTTTTATTTTTTGTTGTTTTTGTTATTTCAGTATATGCTTCTTCGTCTTATTATTTTTTTTCTTCTTCCTCTTCCTGTTTTTTCTTCTCCTCCTCCTCCTCTTCTTTCTCCTTTTCCTCTTCCTCTTCTTTTTCCTTTTCCTTTTCCTCCTCTGTTGTGCTTTTTTCATAATATGGTCTTCTCCAAATTGATATTCGCGCCATAATGTAATGATGAGAAAATACTGAGGATGTTCATTATCATTATAGTAATCTTGATGATACTGAAATACTGAAACTATACACATATATAATTGCCCAGTCAAATCAGGCGGTTCATAACATCAACACCTAATACCTCATCCTCCTCTTCTTCCTCCTCCTTCTCTCTTTCCTCTTCCGTCTCTCCTCCTCATCCACATCGTCACCCTCCCCCCCCATCCTTCTCCCTGTCCTCTTCCTCATCAACGTCATCATCACCATCCTTCATCTCCCCATTTCCCCCCCTTCTTCCCCACCCTATCTCTCTCTCTCTTTCTCTCTCTCTCTCTCTCTCTCTCTCTCTCTCTCTCTCTCTCTCTCTCTCTCTCTCTCTCTCTCTCTCTCTCTCTCTCTCTCTCTCTCTCTCTCGTCTCTCCCCCCTCCTACCCCTCATTTGCACAATACCCATCGGGCAGAAAGCACTGTTTATCTGTTTACCATTTGGAGTGCTTTGGTTCGAAGGATTGTTTTCGTTTCAGAGGGGAAAAGGGGGAAGGGAGGAGGGGGGTTGGGGGTTTAAAGGGAGGGGGGTTTTACGCCGAGTTCATTATGAGGTACTTCTGATGATTTACCTTAATGAGGGGAATGAGTACGGTTGAAGGGGTGGTGTTGATGTATGTGTTATGTTCGGAGCTCGGCGAATTCCGTTTTTTAAATGTTTATTTTTTCATTTTTATTTTTTTCAAATTATATGTATATATATATATATATATATATATATATATATATATATATATATATATATATTTATTTATTTATTTATTCATTTTCTATATTAGATGCTAATTTTGATTCTCTTTTTATTCGTTTTGTATTTGAAAAGGACTGCAGGAAAATTTAAGATATATTTTGAAAAGTGATAAAGAATGGCCTTTGGGAAAACAGGAAAAAACATATAAGGAAAACAAAGAGGGAGAAAGACAAAGAGAGAGATAGAAACAGAGACAATCTATGTGTGTGTGTGTGTGTGGGTGAGAGAGAGAGAGAGAGAGAGATAAATAGGCAGATAGATGAATTGATAGAGAAAGGGTCTGGGGAAAGTGATACGTGTCGCCGTGGCAAGGGCGTGGCCGATTCAGCCTCCTACGGGTCATGGCCTCTCCGTCCGAGGTCAAAGGTCACGCGAAGATCCCATTAAAACGCTAAAAGACTTGGCACAGATACGCAACGGCACCAGAGAAAAGCTCTAGGTGTTTGTTCATTCAAAGAAAAGCTTTTATTTGTATTAGAATGACTGATAAGAGTTTGCATTTAGTAATGATTGCAGTTGGTAAAAGGTAAATCAAAGGATGACTATGATAAAGATGATAACTATGTAATGCTGATTATGATATGAATCATGTGAGAATGAAGCGTTCAATCAATTGATAAAATAATGTGTTAATATTATGTGTTTTTTATGCAGTGATTTTTATAAACAGTAAATCGAACATTTTATTCCATATACAGTTACACATCTCTTCCTTTTATTGCGATACATAAACACATAAATAAACCAAAAATCACATCTAAACCTGAGATGTTTTGCTAGGAACCTTAGAAATTGATAAACAGATAAACACATAAAAATATAAATCAAGGTACCTTCCCAACTCGACACAGTTATTATATGCTCTAAATCCTCATAAGAGAGAGCTGGTAAAAACAAAAAAAACACGATTTTTTCGCTCTTCTTTCCCTCTCTCGCTTAAAACGCTCGTTCCCCAGGTAATTAACCGCTAAAGTGTAGCGGGTTCTCACCTGTCTCGAGATGGCAACATCAAAGGGCGGGAAACCGTGGCTCGCGTCCGATTCCTTGACACGTGACTTGGGTTGCAGCGGGACGAGATGTTAAAAGCGAAAAAATGGAGTAGTTTTATTCTTTTTTTGAACTTATTGTTGTTTTGTTGTTATTGGTTTTGGGTGGAGGGGCGTTGTTTCCAATTTTGTTGTTCTTATTGGTTTGATTTTGTGTGTGATACAAAAGTGGAGAAGGAAGAGGGTGATAAGGATTGGGATGAGGGGAGATAGAGAAGCAGAGTAGGGATGAAGATTGAAAAAGTGAAACAAACAGACAAAGACAAGAGGTAAAGAGAGAAAGAAATGCAAAAATAGAAAAGGAGGGAGAGAGAAAGGGAAAGCCAGCGCTTGTTAGAAATACATAAAAAGCACAGATAGATAGAAAAGGAAATAAAACAAGAAATGTAAGAGAGAGACGAAGAGTAAGACAGATTAACAGCCCAAGGTAAGAATGATCTTTTGCCCCTTCTTAATTTCTTCTCTTCGTCCCTTCCTCTTCCTTCCTTTTCTCTATCTTCATTCGCATTTCCCTTTTCTTTCTTCTCTTCTTCCTCTTTCTCTTCTTTACTTCCCTTGCTTCCCCACCTCCACCTTCACCTTATCTTCTTCTTCTCCTCTTCCTCCTCTTTTTCCTATTCCTCTTCACCTTTTTCTTACTCTTCTTTCCCCTCCTCTCCTCTTCTTACTCTTACTCTTTCTCCATCCTCATCTATCTTCTATCCCTACTCCATTCTCCTCCTCGTCCTCCATTTCTTCCATTCCCTCCTCCTCCTCCTCTTCTTCAGCACTTCCACCTCTCCTTCCCCTCTCCTCCCCCGTCCGCTTTTCCCACATCCTCCTCTTCCTCCTCATCCTCCTCGACTTCCTCCTCCTCCTCCTCCTCCTCCTCCTCCTCCTTCTCTTCCTCCTCCTCCTCCTCTTCCTCCTCCTCCTCTTCCTCCTCCTCATCATCCTCATCCAGCGAAAGCCTCTCGGAACAATTATCTCACTTCGAGAAAATAGATCCTTCCGGGTTTTGCAATTTCGGTAATTCCTGGCGACGTAATCGGTTCTGGTGATGAGTGTTGTTTGCTTTGATATTTTGATGGGGATTTATGAACTGTTGACGTAGAGGAGATAAGGATGGATGGGGGGCGGATGGGATGGGAAGGGGAGGGAGGAGAGGGGAAGAATTAGATATATTGTATGTACATGTATCAGTATTATTGCTTATCATCGTTATCGTCATCACCCTTCATCATTATCATTATCATCATCACCACCCATTATCATTATCATCAAAAAACGTCATCACCCTCACTACCACCACCATCACCATCATCACCATCTTTGCATCTCTCTACCTCTCTTATCCCCCTTTCCTCATCTTCCCTTCGTTCCATCCATCGCCCTTCGCCCACCTTCCAATTTACCTTTGCAACCATTAGCAACATCCTCTGCAACCATGAGCAACAACTTCCCAGCGCGATCTATCAGGCAGCCTCACTTCCCTGGCTCTCTCCCACACCTTCGGTTAACCCTTCTTCGTCACTTTATCCAAGTTCTCCATTCGGTTCTTTATCCAATTAACCCTTTCGCATCCCATCTCGTGTGTCGTGTTATTATCCTTTCGGTCCGTATCTCCTTTTCGTGTGTGTGTTTGTTTGTTTGTATCTTCTTCTTCTTCTCCTTTTTTTTTCTCTTTTTTTTCTTTTTCTTTTTTTTTTTTTGACTAATTATAGCTGAGGCGTGACTTCTACTGTGACGGATCGGGTTCATTGTCTGTTTTTTTGTTTATGTTGTCGTTGTTTTTCGAATGCATCTGTTTGTTTCTTTGTGATTTGGATTGAGATGTCTTGCTTGGTCTCTTCTTTGTCTCTTCTTTCTCTTTCTTTTTATTATTCTCGCTTTCACTCATTCCGATGTTGCATAGTATTTCTCTCTCTCTCTCTCTCTCTCTCTCTCTCTCTCTCTCTCTCTCTCTCTCTCTCTCTCTCTTATTCTCTTACTTCTGTTTATCCCTTGGTTAATTCCCTTTTAATTGCTGCTTTTGATTCTACCGCTTTTTGTTCTCCCCTTTGTCAGTCATCGCCTTTTTCATTGTTTCTCTTGTCTTCTTTTGTCTATTTCCCCTTCCTATCTCTTTTTTTTATTGGCTATATATCGTGGATTGTTTTTGCTTCGTCCTCTCTCTCTCTCTCTCTCTCTCTCTCTCTCTCTCTCTCTCTCTCTCTCTCCCTCTCTCTCTGCCTCTCTCTCTCTCTCTCTCTCTCTCTCTCTCTCTCCTTCTCCCTCTCTTCTCTTTCCTTTCACATTTTTATTCTTCGATCTATCTCGTGTCGCCTTTCTCCCTCTCGTTTATTCATTCTATCCTCTTATTTTTTCTTGAACTCTTCATCTCTTCATTCCCTCCTCTCACCCTTTCCGTCTACCTCCTCCTCCTCCTCCTTTCCCTTATTTTCCTCCTTCCTCTCCTCTCCCTCCACCCCCTTCTTCCCATCCTCACCTCCTTTCCCCCCCCCCTTTCCCTTCCCCTCCCTCACCCTCTTCTTCTTCCTCCTCCTCCTCCTCCTCCTCCTCCTTACCCTTCTTCTCCCTCTCCCTCTGTTTCCCCTCCTTTCTCTTCCCTTCTTTCCTGCTTCTCGCCCTCTCCTTCCCCTTCCTTCTTTCATCTTCCCCTCCCCTCCTCCTCCGCCCTCTTGCCTTCTCCCTCCCCTCTCCCCTCACCCCCCGTGGCCCCCTCGCAGGTGGATTTTCGGCGGATGAAAGCGCGAGGCGGATCGAGTCCGGGGCGGATTACCGCTCCTGTTTTGACTGCGAAACGATCCTTGTTTGGCGTGGCCTGTCGCGATCGTCTCGCTCCCCCGCGGAATGCGTTCTTGTCGCCCGCTCATGTTTATGTCATTATCGCTCGCCCGAAGAGGCATCTGTGTGCGCGCCTGCGGTGGGGGCTGACCGGGGCGCCGCGGCAACGACACCAAAGATTATTACGACGAGTGTGACGACGACCAAAACCACAGCGACAAAGAAGTCAACGACGATGACGAAGATTTAGTTAGATGAGAAGGACGAATGAAGAGGAGGGCGACGATGACCAATCGACGCGCGAGGCTGGGTCAGCGAGGACCTTTATCACAGTGGATCGTCTTGTGTCCTGTGTCAGATGTCGCGTCGGCGCGTTTGTAGGAGCGATTTTTTTTTTCATATTACACTCGTCCTCCTACTCCCCCAGCCAACTAAAAAAAAAAAAAGAATGCGTGACGGTGTTATACATAAATAAACCCTGGGACGTATAGCCTTGTCGTGTAAAGGTCGTTCTTGGGTCGTCTAAAGGCTTGTTCACTGTAGGGAGGCAACGTTAGGGGTGGTTAACGAAAGTGTTTGCCTGGACGAGGGTCGTTTGCGATCGCTAGACGAGCTTAACGCGCCCGATCTCCCTGTCAACAAACAGTATCCTTCTCTCGGCGGGCTTGACATGTCAATCCAGCTCCTCGTCTTGGGCCGCTGCTGAGGAACTCGTTCATTAGCGAACGATTAAGAGAGATGGCTGTTGGACTCGCTCTCTCTCCCCTTTCTTCTCTCTGGCTCTCTCTCCTTCTCGCGTTTTCTTGCTTTACTGATATCGTTTCTGTCTTCTTTGATTCATATTGTTTCTTATTTTTTTGTTCAATACTCTCTGGCGTTCGCCTTGTTATCCCTCTTTTTCTCCCTCCCTCCCTCCCTCCCTCCTTACCCTCCTCCTTTTCACACTCCTTTCTTGTCTCCCCCCCCCACCTCCCCCATCCCACCCGCAGGACAAAAGGAGATGAACACAAGAAAAAAAAAATCCCTCAATCCAAAGGATCATCAGGATCGGTTACTCAGTGAAAATAACTGTGATTAACCGGGACTGTGATCAGCGCATCCAGTCTGTTACCATTAACTGGGGGGGTGGGGGGGCGAAGGAACGCGGAGGGAAGTGGGTTGGGGGGATGGGGGGGGGGGAGTGTAGACGTTTGGGATTTCCTTATTTCCTTCTCCTTTTTTTTCTTGCTTCGTGCAGATTTTGTCTATTCTCGTATTTTTTAATTTTTCCCCCCTTTCTTTTTTTCCGTACTCCCATTTCTATGTCCTTTGTCCCCCTCTTTCTTCTGTTATTTTTCTTTTCCCCTCTTTCTCCTCTCTGCCCCTCTTCCCTCCCCCCTTCTGCTATTTTTCTTTTCCCCTCTTTCTCCTCTCTGCTTCTCTTCCCTCCCCCCTGCTCTTCTTCCCCTTCCTTCTTCATTTCATCTCCCCCTCCTTCCTCCTTCCTTCCACATTCCTTCTCTCCCCTCCTTCCTTCCACATTCCTCCCTTCCTCCTTCCTTTCCTCCCCCCTTCCTTCGCCCTCCCTCCTGTCTTTCTTCACGTATTGTGCGGCTCGAATACCCGGACGATTGAGTGAAAGGTGGGTGGACTTTGGTGCGGAGAGAGGTGTTCGTGTCAGTGTTTGTTTATTTGTCTGTTTATTTGTGTGTGTGTGTGCGCAAGCGTGCGTGTGTGTGTGTGTGTGTGTGTGTGTGTGTGTGTGTGTGTTTATTTATTCTATTGTAGAAAGACATTGTTTTAATTGATTTTATTTTCTCTTATTCACAGTTACTATCATTATGATCCCATTCATATCCTCAAAGTTCTTATCCTTATCGCTTTCTCTTGACCCCTTAACATCGGGAATCACTACTTGATATATAGATTATTTTCGCAATAGATTGGCCAAGGACGTGTCAGCTGTCACTCACGCCCACAATAAACACGAAATAGATCGCTTTCCTCGATATCGAAAAATTCGGAACTCTTAGAGAGGATGTGCAAAGGATATTGTGTCAAGCGGGAAGAATGGAAGTGACTGAAAGAAGGGGTTGAGTGAATAGATGGATTCACAAATTGATAGAGCGATATATACGTAATATCAGAGGTAAAGAAATCACCATTTTCATAACAAGAGATGAACAGGTAAATAACGAAAAGTCGAAAGACGTGAATAGAAAGATAATAAAAAAACTGATAAAAAAGGAGTGAGAGATGGGGAACGAGACAGATAAAAAGTAGAAGGCAGAGGGAAAGTATCCATAAAATTCTTCCGAACACTGGCAGAAGCAACAGAACACGGGGTGGGGGATGAGGGAGGGGAGGGCAGTCAAAACATGTTGTGGGATAATGAGGAAGCCCCCGGGAACGTGGCAGGGGGAGATGGGGGGAGGGGGAGGGAAAAGAAGAGAGAGTGAGAGAGGGAAGGAAGGAAGGAAGGAAGGAACACACACACACACACACACACACACACACACACACACACACACACACACACACACACACACCCCTCCCAGATGGTCTGAGATCATGAGCAGGTTGCGATGAACGGTCGATTGCATAAGGCTGCACGAAGGAGCGGCCTGGATGTATGGCTGGCTTTGTGAATGGGTTAGGTTGGGTTGAGAGGATGGGAGGGGTGGGGGGGAAGGTCAGGCAAGAGGTTGTATTAATTAGTGGGTGGGTGAGTTGTTGCTGTTTTTTTTTTATCATTATCATCACTATCATAATTTACGCTATTTATCATCGTTTACGCTATTTCTTCTTATTATATTCATTGTTTTTTTATCATTATCATCATTATCATCATTTACGCTATTTATCATCGTTTACGCTATTTCTTCTTATTATATTCATTGTTTTTGTTGTTATTAATGTTGATATTATTAAGATAGCTGACGTTATAATTGTTTTTATAATTGTTATTAAAACTATCATAATTATTACCTTTGATGATATTATTTCATCCTTTTATTGCAATCATTCCATTGTTAACAAAATCTATTCCTCAAATACTTCATATATTTTGTTCTTGCATAGTTTAGTCGGTGCAGAAATAGCCATTGTAATCTATGAAAAAAGTATATTTATATATGTTTTTTTTTTCTTTCTTTCTCACTCGCTGAGCTAAGTAGATATATATTTGTTGTTGTTGTAGTGGTGATTCGGTTATTGATAATCTGGTCGTTAAGTGTTGAAATATTTGGATGATCGTTATATTTTTATTTTTATTCTTTTGATTGTGTGTTTTGAGAAATTCATGGTTATTGGAAAGAAGGAATGTATTTACATTTATATTCAATATTCACGTTTTTTACTTGTGTGTGTGTGTGTGTGTGTGTGTGTGTGTGTGTGTGTGTGTGTGTGTGTGTGTGTGTGTATGTGTATGTGTGTGTGTGTGTGTGTGTGTGTGTGGTGTGTGTGTGTGTGTGTGTGTGTGTATATATATATATATATATATATATATATATATATATATATATATATATATATATATATGTATATATATATATAAATATATATATATATATACATATATATATATATATATACATACATATATATATATATATATATACATATATATATATATATATATACATATATATATATATATATATATATATATATATATATACATGTATATATATGTATATATATATATATATATATATATATATATATATATATATGTGTGTGTGTATGTGTGTGTTATATATATATATATGTATATATATATATATTTTCTCTATATAATAATAACATCTCAAATTTACTTCCCAAAAGCGGAAGGAATTTGCCTCAGGCTTTTTAGTAGAAGGGAGGTGAGGAGGAGAGGGAAATATGGGAACATAGAAGGGAGGAGTAGGGAGGAGGAGAAGGTGGAGAGAAGGGGTATGGAAGGGAGGGAGTGAGGGGAGGAGAAGGGAAGGGACAGGGGTATCTAAGGGAGGAGTGTGAGGGGGATGTAGGAGAGAGAAACAAGGGGATATGGAAGGGATAGGAGTGAAGAGGAAGAGAGACACAGGGACATGAGTAAGGGAGGGGAGTCAGGTGGGGATGGTGGTCTAGAAAAACTGTTTACGTTCAGGAATCTTTCCCTTAAACCTGCAAGTTGTAAGGAAAAGTGGAGGGGGCGAGAAAAGTTGTGTGTGGACTTTTGGTGGGGGAGGAAGGGATCTGTTGGCGGGGGATTTTTCGGGGTTGGGGGAATATTTCGGGAGGGAGGAGGGGGGGGGGGAATGGAGGGTAGGAGAGGGCGGAGGGGCGAAGTGGAAGGGGGAAGATGGCAGAGGGGTGAAGGGGAGGTAGGGAGAGGACGGAGGGGCAAAGGGGAGGGGGATAGAAGTCGAAGAGGGGGCGGGGCAGGGGCGAAGGGGAGAGGAGAGGGAAGGTGAAGGAAAGACGAAGGAAAGAGAGAAAGAGAGGCTATGAAAGAGAAAGGGAGAGAGGTGGGAAAGGGAAGAAGAAAGAAAGGTAGAGAATGGAAGAGAGAGATGGAAAGCGAAGAGGGGGAAAGAAAGGAGAATGAGAAAGGAATTTTCACTGGAGAAATTTGAAAAATTAATCATCCGCGCGTGTGGAATGTTCTCCCCATGTTCCTTTCTACAATAGAAATAAACTAGAATAAGGGAGTAGGCCTATGTGAATCACAATAGAAGCTGATATTTGATATGGCCTATTTCTATCCAAAATGAATTGATAAAATGGTATAATAATAATGGTAATATTAGTGACGAGAATAATAATGATAATCATGATAACAATAATGACAATTATGATGGCGATAATAATGAAGACAGCATATTAGATATGCGGTTAACAAACAGAATAACGCTCGAACCAATGATTTATTTACCCCATTCAGATCATGTGGGTTCAGGTAAGCGTTCGCAGCTGTCGAAACAAAACACGCGCGCTGAATTCACAATGACTCTACGTTTCTACCGATCTCGCTGTCGGTAATATCAATCGTGAAGGCCTTTTTCGAATTTAGTTTTTTTGTTTTATCGCCTCTCATCGTATTTTCTCCCTATTTTCTGTTATTTCTCATTCGTTGTTATCTCTCTTTCATGTTAGTTATTGTAGAAAAGATGTATGGGTCTTTTTTTTTGCGTTCTTTTCTGAGCGAATTGTGTGTTTTGATAAAAGTGTGTGTTTTGAGAGGATTGCGTAATCTGGGTCCCTCACACACGTACGTTGTTTGCGCACTTTGCTCGCGTGGGAGGACTGCCATTCATCAGTTTTATTTTGATGTCATTTTGCGATGTATTTTCCTTTACTGTCTTTTGATAAACGGGGACGATTTATTTTTATTTTTGACAGTTACCATATTTTTGTGATGTGTTTCGCAGATTTCATTATGAAGATGTTAGTTTATTATGTCCATTGAGAGTAATATATTTATCGGTCTCTTCAAATTATTTTGTTGATTCATAGTTTGATTATTAATTGATATATATATATATATATTTATATATATATATAATATATAATATGTATGTATGTATGTATAAGTATATATGTGTATATCTTTTCTTTTCTTTAGATTTTCTTTCTATATATTGTTCTTATCGCCGTCTCCTTTATCTCCTATTCTTCCTCTTACTTCTTTCATGTCTTTTTTTAGTCTTTTTTCCCTTATTTTTTATTTCAGTTTTTGCCCCTCCCTTTCGTTCGCCTTTTACTGCCTTGTCAGATTTTTTTTTCTATCGCCATCGTTTATTTTCCTTTTTTTCATCCTTCACGGTTAGTTTCTTTCTCTTTTTCTTTCTCCTACTCCGCTTACACGTTTTCCTCTTCCTCCACCACTTCTACTACCTTTTCCTCTTCCACCACCACCACCACCTTTGTCTCCACCTCCACTTCCACCGCCTTTTCCATCACCTTTGCCTCCTACACCTCCTCCCTTTCCTCTTCTTCCACCACCGTTGCCTCCACCTCTTCTTCCACCCCCTCTATCCCTCTCCACCTCCTCTTCCACCCCCTCTATCCCTCTCCGCCTCCTCTGTACCCCCCCCCCCCTCCACTTCTCAAAATCTTGATCTCCCGCTTTCCTAAATCTCCGAAAGTCACCAAAGCCCGACCGTAATGAAGGAACCGGCAATTTCCGCATTAATTACCCAGTTGTAACATAATTAAGCGGTAATTACCCTCTTCCCCTAGCCTCCCCTCCGCCTCCCCCCCCCCCCCCCCCCCCCCCCCCCCCCCACTCACCCGAAAGTGTCATTTTCCCGCTCAGTACACCGGCTCCTTCTTAAAGCCGGATGGTCGAGGTTGCTGGAGGAGGCTGGTAGGATCGTCGCCCTTAGGGATGAATGTGGGTTGTGTGTCTATGCAGCTGGTGACGATCGTATAGGCTTATGTGTTGATGACTTTGGGTTTTCGTTTGTGTTTCTGTGACTGTTTCTATTTTTTTTCTCTTTCTCTTTCTTTCTTTCTTTCTCTCTTTTCTCTTTCTCTCTTTCTCTCTCTCTCTCTCTCTCTCTCTCTCTCTCTCTCTCTCTCTCTCTCTCTCTCTCTCTCTCTCTCTCTCTCTCTCTCATATCCTTCCAGACGATAAAAAGGAAAATAGAAATCAAAATGAAAGAAGAAGACGAAGAGAGAGAGAGAGGCAAATAAACAGAAAGAGAAAGAAGAACGATACAGCACTCAAACCCCTCCCCCGCTACCCCCCCCCCCCTTCCCCTCCCCCACATTTTCGTTCACACGTTCCACAAGAAGGAATGTGACTTGCTAACCTGCTATGGTCTGCGCAAGCCATATAACTCACCTTGAGATAATTAGTACTTCCGGCCGTCGCTCAGGTAACGGTCTAATGATTCTTCTTCGGTTTCCTTCTCCCTCCGTTTTATTTTTGTTGGTTTTGTTATCTCAGTATATGCTTCTTCGTCTTATTTTTTTTTCTTCTTCCTCTTCCTGTTTCTTCTTCTCCTCCTCCTCCTCTTCTTTCTCCTTTTCCTCTTCCTCTTCCTCTTCTTTTTCCTTTTCCTCTTCCTCCTCTGTTGTGCTTTTTTTCATAATATGGTCTTTTCCAAATTGATATTCGCGTCATAATGTAATGATGAGAAAATACTGAGGATGTTCATTATCATTATAGTAATCTTGATGATACTGAAATACTGAAACTATATACATATATGATTACCCAGTCAAATCAGGCGGTTCATAACATCAACACCTAACACCTCATCCTCCTCTTCTTCCTCCTCCTTCTCTCTTTCCTCTTCCGCCTCTCCTCCTCATCCACATCGTCACCCTCCCCCCCCATCCTTCTCCCTGTCCTCTTCCTCATCAACGTCATCATCACCATCCTTCATCTCCCCATTTCCCCCCCTTCTTCCCCACCCTATCTCTCTCTCTCTTTCTCTCTCTCTCTCTCTCTCTCTCTCTCTCTCTCTCTCTCTCTCTCTCTCTCTCTCTCTCTCTCTCTCTCTCTCTCTCTCTCTCTCTCTCTCTCGTCTCTCCCCCCTCCTACCCCTCATTTGCACAATACCCATCGGGCAGAAAGCACTGTTTATCTGTTTACCATTTGGAGTGCTTTGGTTCGAAGGATTGTTTTCGTTTCAGAGGGGAAAAGGGGGAAGGGAGGAGGGGGGTTGGGGGTTTAAAGGGAGGGGGGTTTTACGCCGAGTTCATTATGAGGTACTTCTGATGATTTACCTTAATGAGGGGAATGAGTACGGTTGAAGGGGTGGTGTTGATGTATGTGTTATGTTCGGAGCTCGGCGAATTCCGTTTTTTAAATGTTTATTTTTTCATTTTTATTTTTTTCAAATTATATGTATATATATATATATATATATATATATATATATATATATATATATATATATATTTATTTATTTATTTATTCATTTTCTATATTAGATGCTAATTTTGATTCTCTTTTTATTCGTTTTGTATTTGAAAAGGACTGCAGGAAAATTTAAGATATATTTTGAAAAGTGATAAAGAATGGCCTTTGGGAAAACAGGAAAAAACATATAAGGAAAACAAAGAGGGAGAAAGACAAAGAGAGAGATAGAAACAGAGACAATCTATGTGTGTGTGTGTGTGTGGGTGAGAGAGAGAGAGAGAGAGAGATAAATAGGCAGATAGATGAATTGATAGAGAAAGGGTCTGGGGAAAGTGATACGTGTCGCCGTGGCAAGGGCGTGGCCGATTCAGCCTCCTACGGGTCATGGCCTCTCCGTCCGAGGTCAAAGGTCACGCGAAGATCCCATTAAAACGCTAAAAGACTTGGCACAGATACGCAACGGCACCAGAGAAAAGCTCTAGGTGTTTGTTCATTCAAAGAAAAGCTTTTATTTGTATTAGAATGACTGATAAGAGTTTGCATTTAGTAATGATTGCAGTTGGTAAAAGGTAAATCAAAGGATGACTATGATAAAGATGATAACTATGTAATGCTGATTATGATATGAATCATGTGAGAATGAAGCGTTCAATCAATTGATAAAATAATGTGTTAATATTATGTGTTTTTTATGCAGTGATTTTTATAAACAGTAAATCGAACATTTTATTCCATATACAGTTACACATCTCTTCCTTTTATTGCGATACATAAACACATAAATAAACCAAAAATCACATCTAAACCTGAGATGTTTTGCTAGGAACCTTAGAAATTGATAAACAGATAAACACATAAAAATATAAATCAAGGTACCTTCCCAACTCGACACAGTTATTATATGCTCTAAATCCTCATAAGAGAGAGCTGGTAAAAACAAAAAAAACACGATTTTTTCGCTCTTCTTTCCCTCTCTCGCTTAAAACGCTCGTTCCCCAGGTAATTAACCGCTAAAGTGTAGCGGGTTCTCACCTGTCTCGAGATGGCAACATCAAAGGGCGGGAAACCGTGGCTCGCGTCCGATTCCTTGACACGTGACTTGGGTTGCAGCGGGACGAGATGTTAAAAGCGAAAAAATGGAGTAGTTTTATTCTTTTTTTGAACTTATTGTTGTTTTGTTGTTATTGGTTTTGGGTGGAGGGGCGTTGTTTCCAATTTTGTTGTTCTTATTGGTTTGATTTTGTGTGTGATACAAAAGTGGAGAAGGAAGAGGGTGATAAGGATTGGGATGAGGGGAGATAGAGAAGCAGAGTAGGGATGAAGATTGAAAAAGTGAAACAAACAGACAAAGACAAGAGGTAAAGAGAGAAAGAAATGCAAAAATAGAAAAGGAGGGAGAGAGAAAGGGAAAGCCAGCGCTTGTTAGAAATACATAAAAAGCACAGATAGATAGAAAAGGAAATAAAACAAGAAATGTAAGAGAGAGACGAAGAGTAAGACAGATTAACAGCCCAAGGTAAGAATGATCTTTTGCCCCTTCTTAATTTCTTCTCTTCGTCCCTTCCTCTTCCTTCCTTTTCTCTATCTTCATTCGCATTTCCCTTTTCTTTCTTCTCTTCTTCCTCTTTCTCTTCTTTACTTCCCTTGCTTCCCCACCTCCACCTTCACCTTATCTTCTTCTTCTCCTCTTCCTCCTCTTTTTCCTATTCCTCTTCACCTTTTTCTTACTCTTCTTTCCCCTCCTCTCCTCTTCTTACTCTTACTCTTTCTCCATCCTCATCTATCTTCTATCCCTACTCCATTCTCCTCCTCGTCCTCCATTTCTTCCATTCCCTCCTCCTCCTCCTCTTCTTCAGCACTTCCACCTCTCCTTCCCCTCTCCTCCCCCGTCCGCTTTTCCCACATCCTCCTCTTCCTCCTCATCCTCCTCGACTTCCTCCTCCTCCTCCTCCTCCTCCTCCTCCTCCTTCTCTTCCTCCTCCTCCTCCTCTTCCTCCTCCTCCTCTTCCTCCTCCTCATCATCCTCATCCAGCGAAAGCCTCTCGGAACAATTATCTCACTTCGAGAAAATAGATCCTTCCGGGTTTTGCAATTTCGGTAATTCCTGGCGACGTAATCGGTTCTGGTGATGAGTGTTGTTTGCTTTGATATTTTGATGGGGATTTATGAACTGTTGACGTAGAGGAGATAAGGATGGATGGGGGGCGGATGGGATGGGAAGGGGAGGGAGGAGAGGGGAAGAATTAGATATATTGTATGTACATGTATCAGTATTATTGCTTATCATCGTTATCGTCATCACCCTTCATCATTATCATTATCATCATCACCACCCATTATCATTATCATCAAAAAACGTCATCACCCTCACTACCACCACCATCACCATCATCACCATCTTTGCATCTCTCTACCTCTCTTATCCCCCTTTCCTCATCTTCCCTTCGTTCCATCCATCGCCCTTCGCCCACCTTCCAATTTACCTTTGCAACCATTAGCAACATCCTCTGCAACCATGAGCAACAACTTCCCAGCGCGATCTATCAGGCAGCCTCACTTCCCTGGCTCTCTCCCACACCTTCGGTTAACCCTTCTTCGTCACTTTATCCAAGTTCTCCATTCGGTTCTTTATCCAATTAACCCTTTCGCATCCCATCTCGTGTGTCGTGTTATTATCCTTTCGGTCCGTATCTCCTTTTCGTGTGTGTGTTTGTTTGTTTGTATCTTCTTCTTCTTCTCCTTTTTTTTTCTCTTTTTTTTCTTTTTCTTTTTTTTTTTTTGACTAATTATAGCTGAGGCGTGACTTCTACTGTGACGGATCGGGTTCATTGTCTGTTTTTTTGTTTATGTTGTCGTTGTTTTTCGAATGCATCTGTTTGTTTCTTTGTGATTTGGATTGAGATGTCTTGCTTGGTCTCTTCTTTGTCTCTTCTTTCTCTTTCTTTTTATTATTCTCGCTTTCACTCATTCCGATGTTGCATAGTATTTCTCTCTCTCTCTCTCTCTCTCTCTCTCTCTCTCTCTCTCTCTCTCTCTCTCTCTCTCTCTTATTCTCTTACTTCTGTTTATCCCTTGGTTAATTCCCTTTTAATTGCTGCTTTTGATTCTACCGCTTTTTGTTCTCCCCTTTGTCAGTCATCGCCTTTTTCATTGTTTCTCTTGTCTTCTTTTGTCTATTTCCCCTTCCTATCTCTTTTTTTTATTGGCTATATATCGTGGATTGTTTTTGCTTCGTCCTCTCTCTCTCTCTCTCTCTCTCTCTCTCTCTCTCTCTCTCTCTCTCTCTCCCTCTCTCTCTGCCTCTCTCTCTCTCTCTCTCTCTCTCTCTCTCTCTCCTTCTCCCTCTCTTCTCTTTCCTTTCACATTTTTATTCTTCGATCTATCTCGTGTCGCCTTTCTCCCTCTCGTTTATTCATTCTATCCTCTTATTTTTTCTTGAACTCTTCATCTCTTCATTCCCTCCTCTCACCCTTTCCGTCTACCTCCTCCTCCTCCTCCTTTCCCTTATTTTCCTCCTTCCTCTCCTCTCCCTCCACCCCCTTCTTCCCATCCTCACCTCCTTTCCCCCCCCCCTTTCCCTTCCCCTCCCTCACCCTCTTCTTCTTCCTCCTCCTCCTCCTCCTCCTCCTCCTTACCCTTCTTCTCCCTCTCCCTCTGTTTCCCCTCCTTTCTCTTCCCTTCTTTCCTGCTTCTCGCCCTCTCCTTCCCCTTCCTTCTTTCATCTTCCCCTCCCCTCCTCCTCCGCCCTCTTGCCTTCTCCCTCCCCTCTCCCCTCACCCCCCGTGGCCCCCTCGCAGGTGGATTTTCGGCGGATGAAAGCGCGAGGCGGATCGAGTCCGGGGCGGATTACCGCTCCTGTTTTGACTGCGAAACGATCCTTGTTTGGCGTGGCCTGTCGCGATCGTCTCGCTCCCCCGCGGAATGCGTTCTTGTCGCCCGCTCATGTTTATGTCATTATCGCTCGCCCGAAGAGGCATCTGTGTGCGCGCCTGCGGTGGGGGCTGACCGGGGCGCCGCGGCAACGACACCAAAGATTATTACGACGAGTGTGACGACGACCAAAACCACAGCGACAAAGAAGTCAACGACGATGACGAAGATTTAGTTAGATGAGAAGGACGAATGAAGAGGAGGGCGACGATGACCAATCGACGCGCGAGGCTGGGTCAGCGAGGACCTTTATCACAGTGGATCGTCTTGTGTCCTGTGTCAGATGTCGCGTCGGCGCGTTTGTAGGAGCGATTTTTTTTTTCATATTACACTCGTCCTCCTACTCCCCCAGCCAACTAAAAAAAAAAAAAGAATGCGTGACGGTGTTATACATAAATAAACCCTGGGACGTATAGCCTTGTCGTGTAAAGGTCGTTCTTGGGTCGTCTAAAGGCTTGTTCACTGTAGGGAGGCAACGTTAGGGGTGGTTAACGAAAGTGTTTGCCTGGACGAGGGTCGTTTGCGATCGCTAGACGAGCTTAACGCGCCCGATCTCCCTGTCAACAAACAGTATCCTTCTCTCGGCGGGCTTGACATGTCAATCCAGCTCCTCGTCTTGGGCCGCTGCTGAGGAACTCGTTCATTAGCGAACGATTAAGAGAGATGGCTGTTGGACTCGCTCTCTCTCCCCTTTCTTCTCTCTGGCTCTCTCTCCTTCTCGCGTTTTCTTGCTTTACTGATATCGTTTCTGTCTTCTTTGATTCATATTGTTTCTTATTTTTTTGTTCAATACTCTCTGGCGTTCGCCTTGTTATCCCTCTTTTTCTCCCTCCCTCCCTCCCTCCCTCCTTACCCTCCTCCTTTTCACACTCCTTTCTTGTCTCCCCCCCCCACCTCCCCCATCCCACCCGCAGGACAAAAGGAGATGAACACAAGAAAAAAAAAATCCCTCAATCCAAAGGATCATCAGGATCGGTTACTCAGTGAAAATAACTGTGATTAACCGGGACTGTGATCAGCGCATCCAGTCTGTTACCATTAACTGGGGGGGTGGGGGGGCGAAGGAACGCGGAGGGAAGTGGGTTGGGGGGATGGGGGGGGGGGAGTGTAGACGTTTGGGATTTCCTTATTTCCTTCTCCTTTTTTTTCTTGCTTCGTGCAGATTTTGTCTATTCTCGTATTTTTTAATTTTTCCCCCCTTTCTTTTTTTCCGTACTCCCATTTCTATGTCCTTTGTCCCCCTCTTTCTTCTGTTATTTTTCTTTTCCCCTCTTTCTCCTCTCTGCCCCTCTTCCCTCCCCCCTTCTGCTATTTTTCTTTTCCCCTCTTTCTCCTCTCTGCTTCTCTTCCCTCCCCCCTGCTCTTCTTCCCCTTCCTTCTTCATTTCATCTCCCCCTCCTTCCTCCTTCCTTCCACATTCCTTCTCTCCCCTCCTTCCTTCCACATTCCTCCCTTCCTCCTTCCTTTCCTCCCCCCTTCCTTCGCCCTCCCTCCTGTCTTTCTTCACGTATTGTGCGGCTCGAATACCCGGACGATTGAGTGAAAGGTGGGTGGACTTTGGTGCGGAGAGAGGTGTTCGTGTCAGTGTTTGTTTATTTGTCTGTTTGTGTGTGTGTGTGCGCGTGCGTGTGTGTGTGTGTGTGTGTGTGTGTGTTTGTGTGTGTGTGTGTTTATTTATTCTATTGTAGATAGACATTGTTTTAATTGATTTTATTTTCTCTTATTCACAGTTACTATCATTATGATCCCATTCATATCCTCAAAGTTCTTATCCTTATCGCTTTCTCTTGACCCCTTAACATCGGGAATCACTACTTGATATATAGATTATTTTCG
>BOPN01003208.1:80000-87500 GCA_017312705.2 Penaeus japonicus | reverse complement strand
GTATAAGATTTCTTCGAAACGAAAGCCTCCTTAGATCCACCCCTTTCCCCTTCCCTTCCCATCCCCTATCTTCCCCTTCCCTTCCCACCCCCTCACCTTTCCTAATTCCCATACCCCCTCTCCCCTTCCTCTTTCCCCTCCCTCTCCCCCCTTAACCTTTCCCCCTCTCTCCCTTGCCTTCCCTCCCTCTTTCTTCTCCCCCTACTCCTTCCTCGTCCCTCTCCCCTCCTCCTTCCTCGTCCCTCTCCCCTCCCTCTCCCCCTCCCCCTCCCCCTCCCCCTCCCCCTACTCCTTCCTCGTCATTCTCCCCTCCCCTTCCCCCCTCCCCCTCCCCCTCCTTCTTCCCTCCCCTCTCCCTCCTTCTTCCCTCCCTTCTCCCTCCTTCTTCCCTCCCTTCTCCCTCCTTCTCCCCCCCCCCCTCCCCCTCCCCCCTAACCTCGAACTCGCAACAGCCTCGATCTCCGTCAGACGCCAAGACAGCCTCGCTAATGAGCTTGTAATCACGTCTTCGGAACAAGTTGGTTTTGCTAGACTGTGAACACCCTCTCTATTATTATATTTCCCTCTTTCGCTTTTTGAAGGAGAAAAGAAAAGAAAAGAGAAGGACAAGGTCGTTGCGAAGGAAGGAATCTTTCCTTTTTCTTCAAATCATCTTTTTGAAAGGACTTTTCCCTCGAGATGAGTCTTAGCCACCCCGTAGAACCATCGACAAATATTGACTCAACCGAAGGAGATCTTTGACTCTCGCATGTTCGAAAGCGTGGGTTGAACTCCGGCTTGAGCTTCGCCGATGGAGACTTACCTGTGGGTTGGCTTTTTCGGGGTTTGGTTGTCGCGTGTCGGTTGACAGGTTGCTGAAGAAGTATTAATAGGAAGAAAGGGTTTTATTGGGAGGGAGGGAGAGGTTGAGGGGGTTCGAAAGGAGGGGGTGGTGGGTGATAGTCAAGGAGAAAGGGTGGAGAAAGGTAGATGATAGATGACAAAGAGGGAAGAAGGTAAAAAAAAAAAAAATGGCAGTGGACTTTAAATTCTTCTGTATGTTCAAACTTTGAAAGGATTGTAAATGGATGTGTATCTGTATCTGTGTATGTGTCTGTATGCTTGCGAGTTTGTATATGCGTGTTTGTTTGTGTGACTATAATTCGCTCCCCGCTCGAGTGTCTCATGCAACGTCCCGTGATCGTATCCTTTGCAAGACGAGAGCCACCTCTCGATTTGACTGTGACACCATCGCAATCTTTTCCTTTCCTACACACTCCTTGCCGTTCTTCTCCCTCGTCCATCCTCCTCTTCCTCTTCCTCTTCTTCTGTCCTTCCCTTCCCTTCCCTCTCCCTGCCCCCCCTCTTCCCCTCCCTTCCTTACTCCCCTCACCCTCACCAGGAAGAGCTAAGCAAACAAAACCTCGCTTTGTTCCCTCCCAAATCCGTGATAGCTAGAGGGCATTTGTTAATTGGTAGTCAGTAGTGAAGGACGAAGTGAATTTGCAATTTGCAGTTGCATAAGGAGGTCTGTCGTGCGTGGGTGGATCCTAGGAGAGGACAGTTTGATGTGTGGGTGGATCTGAAGTGGACTGACTCTTTTTAAGGACGTGTGTGTGTGTGTGTGCGCGCGCGCGCGTTTATGCGTGAGTGGAATGAGTTCGCCTTGGTTTTCATGTCATGTTTATTATTATCATTGTCGCCATCGCCATCATTATCATCAAGAGCAACATCATAGTCATTATCATCTCAGTCATCATCGTCATCATAATAGTCATAATCATCATCATCATCATCATTACTGTCATTCTCATCATCATGATTCTATTTCTATAGCCATGACCTGAGCACCTTTACAATCCCACGCACGTAGTCATTGCTTTTAGAACTGTTTGCAATATAGATGTCAAGTTTCCCTCTCTAAATAGAGCATAATTATGCACAAAGCCTGCCTGGCCTGCATGTAAAAGACCTTCAGCCTGTAAACCACACATGCCTGTAAGGAGGAGGATGTTGTTGTGTTTATGAACCTTCTTCCGCCGTTAAGACGCTCGTTCTTGAAATTATTGAACCTGTAACCCTTTCTTCGGAAGGGTTTAAAAGGCTAATGGGAAAAAGGAGGGAAGGGGAGGTTGGTAAAGGGAATGGGAGGGAAAGAGGGGAGGAGGATAGGAGAGAGAGACAAGACGAAGAGACATAGACAGGGAAAGAGAAAGAGAAAGAGAGACAAGACGAAGAGACATAGACCGAGAGAGAGAGAGAGAGAGAGAGAGAGAGAGAGAGAGAGAGAGAGAGAGAGAGAGAGAGAGAGAGAGAGAGAGAGAGAGAGAGAGAGAGGAAGTGAGAGGGGGAGAAGGGTAAGAGTTGGTCGTGGACAAGAGGAATCGAAGAGAGAGGAAGAGCAAGAACTCGAAGGAAGTCTAAGAGAGACAGACAGACAGACAGACAGACGAGAGAGAGAGTAAGATCCCCCCACCCCACCCTCCCCTTATTGCAACATCCCCACGAGCTGCCAATTAGGCAATTTGCTAATCTCCCAAATTTTAGTTGATTGACAAGCCTCCGCCAAAAAAAAGAAGAAAAAAAAACGAAAATAAAACAGATGCTGACAGTTCATCCATTCACTCTCTCGGTCAATTACCTAATGGAATAATTAAAGCAAATGTCATCACTGGACCGCATTCTGAATGGGTTTAAGTAAGGTGAAAATTGGGGTAAGCTTTGTTTAGTTTCTTTTTTTTTGTTTGTCTAAGCAAAAGGGGTCATTATAGAATTATGATTTATTGTAAAGGAAAGTTTGGACAAATTATCGTTTGTTTGATTCATAATTTTGATGTTTAATTATGATGTTGATTATTTTATTTTATTTTGTATTTACTTTAGATAAATTTTTCCCAGACAAAAGGTCATTATATAATTGTGACTTACCTCAAAACCGGGATAAATTAGGCTCCAAAGAGTGAGAGAAAAATGTCTACAGAAAAGAAAACGGAAGAAAAACGAGGAAAACGAGAATGGATGGAAGGAAGTAAAGATGGGGAAGAGGGAGAAGGTGATAAAGAGGCGAAGGAGGGAAGGACGAAATCCTCAGCCTCCTGGGAGTGCGAAGGAGGATTTGGAGGGAATGAGAGAGAGTGTGTGGTGTACCTCAGGGAGGGAGCATTACCCGAAGCACTACTCAAAGCCTCTCTCACTCGCTCACTCACTCACTCACTCACTCACTCATTCACTCACTCACTCACAGTCACCGGGTCTTCTGGTCTGTCTTGGTTTTACCTTCTATTTTTATCTGTCTTTCTATTTCTCTTTCTTCTCTTTCTTAGTTTTTATAGTTATTTTCTTTCTCTTTCTCTTTCTCCTTTCTCTTCTCTCTCTCCTCTCTCTCCTCTCTTTCTCTCTCTCTCTCTCTCTCTCTTTTTCTCTCTCTCTCTCATTTCTCTCTCTCTCTCTCTTTCTCCTTTCCCCTTTCTCTTCGTCTCTCTCTTCTCCTCCCTTTCCCCTCGTCTCCCCTCCCTTCCTCCCTCCCTCCCTCCTTTCCTCTTCCTTATCTCGCCTTTATCTCTCTCTCACTCTTTCCCTCTGTTCCTTTTCTCTTCACCTACGCACACATGCATTTTCCTTATCAGCTTCCTTATCTCCATCTCCTGTTTTGTTTTCTTCCTTCCGCGTCTCAAGGCAATTCCGGAAGTGGGAGAACTGGCGCTTGTTGTTGCTGTGGTTAGAGCTTTTGACTTCTGACTCTTGGTGTTTTTGTTTTGGTTTCGTTTTTGGTTTATGCTCGAGTCGTGTTTGTTCGTTTGTTTGTTTTATTTTTATTGTTGCGTTGTAGTAGGCATTGTGGTATTAATATCATCTTTCTTAATGTTGTTGTTATTATTATGATTATGATTATCATTATTAATATTATTATTAGTAGTGGTAGTATTTTCATTCTATTTGTAATTGATATTCATATTTGTATTATACACGCTGTTAGAATTGTCGTTATCGTTATTATTATAATTATAATTATTGCAAATTTGTTAGTTTTACTGGTGTAAATGATAAAAATAAACACCCATATTGTATTTAAAAAATAAAGTGAAATTGCATGTCGCAACAGGCTACAAAGCCCCTTCCAGCGCTACACTTAATCCTAGTCACTTTGATGATATATATATTTCTTTTACAACGTAGACCCACTTCGCACCTTAGGAAGAAGGCTAGTGTGTGTAGAAAGGAGAAGGAGAGTGAGAGGGTGAAGCAAAAGAGAGGGAGGAGGGAAGGGGAAGGCGGAGAGGGGTGAAGGAGGGGAAGGGGAGATAGGAGAGTGGAGGGAGAAGGAAAGAGGAGAGGGAAGGGAGAGGATGGAGAAGAAAGGTAAGAGAGGATAGGAGAGTGAGAGGGAGAAGGGAAGAAGAAGAAGAGGGGATAATAGGGAGACAGAGATGAAAATTAAACCCAAGAATAGCGAGATGGAAAACAGCCAAAAAAAGTCCAATTAATATAAAAATGTAAAGCTAATAAAAAAAAGGATGAAGGGTAATGATTATAAAAAACGTCCTCAAAAGCAAGAGACGAAGCGCGTCCTTTGTCGCGCGTAATGGCCAGGGAGTCCCGGGGCGAGAGCCGAGGGCGCTGGCGTCGTCTGCCGCGTCTCCTTCAAGAAAAGCCAAGGAGCTTTAAAGGCCGCTGAAGCCAACCGCTCGACGGAGGAGGAGGAGGCGCCTGGTCCTGCCCCTCTGGCGCTGTCGCCTCCGAAGGACTCGGGAAGGAGCGTGTTTCCTTGATCATTTTTTTCATTTTAGGTTTTAGGTGTATTATTATGTATGCGTTTATATATACATATACTGTATATATGTATATATATACATATATGTATATATATATATATATATATATATATATATATATATATATATATACATACATATATATCACTCTCTCACTCTCCCTCCCTCCCTCCCTCCCTCCCATTCTTTCCTTCTTTTTATTCTCGATTCACGTCCACATCTTGACCCCGCGAATCACTCTTATTCAAACATTGCAGTGTGGCGCGGATTTGTCAGTGTCCTAAGTGTCCATCTACCATTTGGCAGAACGAGGGGGGCTGTGGCGCGCATCCAGCTGAAGTGCTTATCCAAATCTGGCGGATATCCAAGTGGGGTGGATATAGAAATGCGGCTGATATCCAAACGGGGCGTATATATCAAACAATGGCGTATATCCTAGTCCAGTGTGTGTGTGTGTGTGTGTGTGTGTGTGTGTGTGTTACATATTAACAGCGTATATAAATAGCGCATATCCAACCTTATATCCTTCTCTTGCACATATCCAACCGTGACATACACCCCACCCGCGGCACATAGCCAACCATAGCGTGATATCCCAGCGTTTCAAATATCCAACCCGCGGCGTGGAACGTGGCCTTGCTCTTGGATCGGGAGGGCCATCAAAGCTCCGCCAAACAGAGCGCCGAATCAAGGCGTTCTCAGAAGGATTTGAGCTTTTTTTTCGTTTTCTTCACGCTTGGTGTCTTGTTGGTCGAGGAGGACTTGCTTGGAGGTCCAGTTCTCACGCTTTTTTTGTGGTTTGTTTGTTTCGTTGTGCGGTTTTTTTGTTTTTTTTTTTATGTGTATCTGTTTTTCGCGGTTCTCTTTTTTTCTTGGTTTCTTTACTCTCGTCGTTTACTTGTTTTCTTTCTCTCTCTTTCCTTCCTCTCTCCTTCTCTTCTTCACTTCCTATGCAACACGTAAATATCCTCCACCCCCCCTTGCCTCATTTCACAGATCCAAATTAGTTACGTTCGTCTTTCTCTCTCTCTCTCTCTCTCTCTCTCTCTCTCTCTCTCTCTCTCTCTCTCTCTCTCTCTCCCTCTCTCCCTCTCTCCCTCTCTCTCTCTCTCTCTCTCTCTCCCTCTCTCTCCCTCTCTCTCTCTCTCCCTCTCTCTCTCCCTCTCTCTCTCTCTCTCTTCTCTCTCTCTCTCTCTCTCTCTCTCTCTCTCTCTCTCTCTCTCTCTCTCTCTCTCTCTCTCTCTCTCTCTCTCTCTCTTCCTCACCCTCCAGAGACCCCTAAGTCGGCCAGCTCACTCGTAACCCCGCTGTCTTGGGTTGTGTCTCGTCTCTTAACATCTTCGTCTTGGGAGAAGTTGGTGGGCGGATCTCGCCAAAGTTGCGCCGTTCGAGCCACTCTTGCCCGAGTGAGGCGGGGAGATTAGCTGTTTTTTTTCTGTTTCTTTTCCTTTTTCACTTTCGTATATTTGTATTTTATTTATTTGTTTTTTATTTTATTTTTTATTTATATTTTATTTATTTATCTATTTATGTATTTATTTATTCTTAAGAGAGAGCGAGATGGGGGAGGAGTTGGTCTACACAGAAAGAACGTTTGTTATGCTCATTCGTTACCATTTCTGCACATTCTACACGCTATGCATATTGAAATCGCACATTCTGCATCGAATGCTCTTTTTGCACACTTTTCACACAATTCTCGGGCTTTTTTTAGCACATTTCCTACACATTTCACGCTATCCTCCCGTTATGCAAATTTACCTCGTTTTACACAAATATCAGTTTGTTTATCGTAAAGTGTAGTGCAAACGAAAGTGAAATGACGACCGGGCTTTCAGAAGAAGAAGAAGAAAAAAAAGAATAACATCAGCAGAGCAGAAAATCTCAATGATTGGGATTGATAAAAAAAAAACGTAAAAAAGGTATTAAAAAATCTCTGTGGAAATAATAGGGAGCCACTGTGCGTATAACAGGATCGGCTGCCGGGTGTACGATAAGCTGCCGTAAGAGGCTTAGTCCCCGCGTCCCGCCCCTCAGACTTGCTTCTCTTCGGAAATAAAAGGAATAATAGATAGATACCAAAGGTCGATGATGATGGGAGGTTGGAAGGGGAAGGAGAAGGGAATTGGGATAGGGGGAGAGGGAGGAGGAGGAGGAGGAAGAGAATTGAAAGGTGAATGGACATTGGGTTTATTTTTTTTATTTTTTTTATTTTTTGTCCATTGTGGAGAAATCCCTTCCGAGAGGTGGCGCTTCGTAACTTTTCACCTCTGCGCTTTTCTTTTTTTTCTTTTTTTTTCTCTCTATTCTGATGGATTTGCTGACGATTTAGCTCCTTTTTTTTCTACTAGTTTGTTATTTTTATATTAATTGTGTGAAGTAAAGAAGATCTACTGTTTGTTTGTTTGTTTGATTTTTTTCTAGTAAATGTTCTTTGCGTTTGGCTGTTGTGTATGAGATTTAATCGCAATCATTTTTATAGTTTCGTTTATTGTCAATGAATGAATATGAGATGTAAATACATGTGCGCATGAGTGTGTTATATTTGTGGGTGCATCTATATACGTGTATTTGTCTGTCTTACTATTCGTGAGTATGTGCAACACTGTATATTTCATTCATGTCGGCAGGGAGGTAGATAGAAGGATGAGAAGAAAGATGATGATGGTGATGTGATGGTGATGTGATGATGACGATGATGATGATGGTGATGTGATGATGACGATGATGATGATGGTGATGGAAGGAG
>BOPN01003208.1:50000-75000 GCA_017312705.2 Penaeus japonicus | reverse complement strand
CGTGCTGTTTTTAGAATGTCGTTGGTGTTATTTATAGGTGTTATTATTATCAATACTGCCACTAGGGTTAGGTTATGACAATATGCTGTCATATAACGTTATAGTATACTCGTTAGCCTTACGCTAAATTCAACATTAGAATATCCAGTCAAATCAGTATTTAATTTCTCTTTTTTATATTTTTTTAAATTATTTTCAGTACCGTTAGTCTATTTTTTCGTGTTTTTTCTCTTTTTTTCGTGACGGCGATGACATTTTTGATAGCGATCGGTATGATAATACATTTGACGATGACGTTGACAGCATTGGCACCATTGTGGCTTCGTACTGTCTGTCGCCAGACCTCCCTCTCGAGGCGCGATTCCCCCCCGTTCCGTTTCCTTGGTCTCGCTTCGTGGCGGTTTCATTGTTTTTTTGTTTTTTTTCCTTGTGTTTGTTTCTTTGTTGTTGTATCTTTATGGTAAGTGGTACCTTCTTTATTCTCTGGCGGTTGTTTGTTTCTTTTGTGTATGTCTGTGCCTCTTTCTCTCTCTCTTTCTCTCTTTCGCCCTTTCTCTCTTTCTTTCCCTATTTCTCCTCCTTCTCTCTCTCCCTCCCTCTCCCTCTCATTCCCTCCTTCCCTCCTTCCCTCTTCCCTCTTCCTTTCTCTCTCCCCTCTTTCCTCCTTCCCTCCCTCCCTACCTCCCTACCTTCCTACCTTCCTCCTTTCCCCTCTTTCTTCCCCCCCTTCCTCCTTCCCTCCCTCTCTTCCTCTCCCTCCTTTCCCGCCCCCTCCTTTACCCTCTTCCTTCCCCACTCCCCCCTCTCTTCCTTCCCTCCCTCTCCTCCTCTTCTCCTACCCCTCTACCCCTTTCCTTCATCCCATCCACTCCCCCCTTACCTCCTTTCACCTCTTCCTCCCTCCCTCCCTCCCTCCTTCCCTTTCCCAACCCCCTCTTTCCTCCCCCTCCCTCTCTCCCTCCCCCTTTTCTTGCCCCTTGCCCCTCGCTCCTCATCCCCCACCCCTAACCCCTGCCCCTCCCTCCTCATCCCCTGCCCCCTCATCCCCTGCCCCTGCCCCTGCCCCCTGCCCTGCCCCTCCAAATCCGAGGCGCACCTGCCGCCCGCTAAGAGCCTTCTGGGAGACAACACCGCGCCCGTTCGAGCCATCTGCCGCTAAGCACCGTCTTAGTATGTAATTTTGATGAGTTCCTCCTACCCTTCCTCTTGCTCCTTCGTTCCTCCTTCGTCCTCTCTCTCTCTCTCTTTGTTCCTTGTTTTCTTTGTGTCTCCTTCTTCCTTTGTTGTTTCTTCTTTCTCTCTCTTTCTTTTTTTCTTTCTTTCTTTCTCTACCTTCGTTTATTTTTCGTTGTCTTTCTTTGTGGGTTTTTCTTTCTTTTTCCCTCTTCCTTCGTTTATTCTGCGTCCTCTGTGTTTGTTCCTCTTCTTTCTTTTTCCCTCTTTCGTCACCTCTTTCGTCCCTTCTCTGTCTCTTTTTTTCCTTCATACCTCTTCCCATTCCTACGCCTCCTTCGTCCTCTCTCTTAGCCCCACTTCTTTTTCATCTTCTCTTCATCTTATTTTCTCCCTTCCTTCGCCCAGTTCTACCTCCTCTTCTTTCCCCTTCTTTGTCCTCTTCACCTCCCATGTCCGCTATTCCTTTCTCTTCTTTTTCCTTTCTCCTCGTTCCCTTTTTCCGTTCTCAGAGAGAGAGAGAGGGAGAGGGAGAGAGAGAGAGAGAGAGAGAGAGAGAGAGAGAGAGAGAGAGAGAGAGAGAGAGAGAGAGTAAAGGCAGAGCTAGAAAGAAAAAAATAGAGAGAGAAAAATAGGAGAAAGGGGAGCTAGAGAGAGAGGAGAGAGGAGAGAAGTGGCCATATCCCCCCCCCCCCCGACTTCGTCACCCTTGACTGAAATAGATGACGGCTCCGAGTTCCCTCCGTGCTTATTTGCAACATCGGAATTTCATGATAAAGCGTCTGGTTCCTCATTCTCTCACTCTTTGTTTATTCCATTGAACAAGAAACAGAAATAAGGCCAGAAAGAGGAGGAGGAAATGACGAAACCTCTATTGTATTTTCCTCCCGTTGAGAATCGTCGCCGCTGCAAAGCAAGGACCAAAAAAGATGAGCTTATTAAAACGAAAATGAAATAATATCCACCCGTGTTTCCACCGGCATTATCAACAACAGCAACGAAAATACAACGATATCCACCCGTGTTTCCACCGGCATTATCAACAACAGCAACGAAAATACAACGATATCCACCCGTGTTTCCACCGGTATTAACAACAATAACGAAAATATAACGATATTCACCCGTTTTCCACCGGTATTAACAACAACAACAGCAACGAAAATACAACGATATCCACCCGTTTTTCCACCGGCACTATCAACAACAACGAAAATACAACAATATCCACCGGGATTATCAACAACAACAACAACGAAAATACAACGATATCCACCCGTGTTTCCACCGGTATTAACAACAAAAACAACAGCGAAAATGCAACAATATCCACCCGTGTTTCCACCGGTATTTATAACAACAACAACAACAACGGAAATACAACATTCACTCGTGTTTTTCAGCGCTATCAACAACAACAACAACCTGCACATCCTTAACTGTATGGGTGGCCCCGTCCTATAAGGCATTCGCTACCCTCAAATGGCCATTTTTGGCAACGTTTATATGCAAGGAATAGGTGGGGGGAGAAGGGGAATAGGGTGGATGGGGGAGTAGAAGAAGAGGGAGAATAGGGGGAGGAGAAGGGGATGAGGGAAGAGAGGGAGAAATGGAATGGGGAGGAGGAGAAGGGGGGAGGGAGGGGAGGGAGAATAAGGGTAATGAGAGGAGAGGTGAAGAAAGAATGGGGTGGGATAGGGGGATAGGGGAGCAGAGGGAGGAAAGGGAGGAGGAGATGGGGTTGGGGAGAATGGAGAATAGGAGGGGAAAGGGGATAGGGGGAGGGGAATTGTAGGAAGGAGAAGGGCTGATGCGAGGAGAAAGGAATAGAGGAGGGGAAGGGAGGAAGGGGGAGGGTGGGGGGAAGTGTTGCACGGCTAAGGGAAAGTGTTGCACGTTGCAAGAAAGGTGAGAAGAGGAGGAGGAGGAGGAATTGGATTCGCTTCACGTGCATTCCGATCTTTATTGTGATTCTTTTGTGCTCGGTGCGATGAGGTGTGAAACGGAGCCTCGGCCGCCCGGTGTCTTCACTTTTCTCTCTCGCCCTTTTTATTGCTTTCTTCACTCTCTTGGACTCTCTTCTCGGGGATCTTGTTTTTTTTGGGGGAGGGGATCTGGTTTCTCTCTCTTTTTTTTTGTATTTGTCTGTTTTATTCTCTTTCTCTCTCTCTCTCTCTCTCTCTCTCTCTCTCTCTCTCTCTCTCTCTCTCTCTCTCTCTCTCTCTCTCTCTCTCTCTCTCTCGCTCTCTCTCTTTTTCTCTTTTTCTCTCTTTCTCTTTTTCTCTCTTTTTCACTTCCTCCACTTTCTCTCTCTTTCTTAGTTCTCATTTTCTATATCATTTTATTCATAATTCTGCTACCGAAAAAATCATTGTCTTTTTACTTTCTACGAAGAAATTTTCTATGTCATTTTGTGGTATATTTTTTCTTTCTTTATCTATTTTTTTAGACTGCTTATTCCTTATTCTAGGTAATCTTGAAATTTACATTTTTAAGACTAAATCAAAGTAAACGCGTATTTAAAGTTTGCAACAAGTAAATGAGTAACTATATGACTAATGATGAATTTCGTCAGTAAATAGATGAATAATGATACATTTTATTAGTAAGTAGGTGAATGATACTGAAAGCAATGATAATGATAGTAATGACAGTCCTTTTTGGTGTTAATAATTAACATTAACTATTATTTTGATGATGATAGTAATAATGATGACGATAATAACAGTAAACCCTTTTTTTTACATTATTCCTGTAACCCGCCAGCAGATTAAACACGTTTTTGCAATCCGGATTTAACGTCACAGCAGAAGGAAAGTTTTATCGCATAATAATGTGAGAAAAGAAATAGATAGAAAAAAGGAGGAGATACGCATTTGCACATTGTTTCGCGTAATTACGTTGCAAAAGGTAAATTGTTCGGCCCTAATCAAAGCCGGTGTTGCAGAAGCGATAACAATGTTAGCGTGCGTCGCCGTGTCGGAATGGAAGGCACGCGAACTTGGATGGTCGCGCTGCCCTCCTCCCTCATTCCCTTCCTCCCTTCCTCCCTTCCTCCTTTACCCTTTCCCTCTCTCTCTCTGTCTTCCTTCCTACTAACTCTCCTTTCTTACTCATTTCCTCTTCCTTAAACGTTCCCCTGTTTCTCTTCCCTCGTTTTCTACCGTTTTCCTTCCCTCTTCCTTTTCCTCTTTCGCTATCCATTCATTCCCTTCCCTCCTTTCTTACACCTATCCTTCCCTCCTTCTTAAGTCCTTTCCTCTTCCGTTCTTTCCTTTCTTACATCTATTCTCAATCCTTCTTTATTAATTTCTTCTTTACTCCTTCCCTCCTTTATCCCTTCCTTCTCTTGCCTCTTCTCTCCTTCCTTGCCCCATCCCTCCCTTCTATCCTTCCTTGCCCCTTCCCTCCCGTCCCTCCGTTACTCATTCCCTCCTTCCATCCGTACCCTTTCCCTCCCCTCTCACTCTTCCCTCCCTCTTCCCCCTCCTTCCCTCTATTCCTCCTACTCCTACATTCCTTTTTATCCATCTTTCTCATTGTCTTCCATTTCTCTCTCTCTCTTTCTATCTATCTGTCTGTCTATCTCTCTCTCTATCTCTCCTTTTATCCTCTTACCCATCTCCACATCCCACCCCCCTCCCACACCCTTTTCCGATCTGCTCTCCCTCTCACCCCACTCCACCTCCCTTACCCTATCCTCTTCCTCCCTCCCCTCTCCACCTCCCCTTTCCATCTCCCCCTCCCATTTTCCCACCCCACCCTCCTCCATCTTTCTATCCTTACCCCCTCTCTCTCTAAATCCCCCTCCCTCCCTCCCTCCCTCCCTCCACCACGAATATGACACGCGAAATCGCTCCACGTTGACGCTGCGCTGCCCTCCACCCCGCCGGTGATCGAGGCAGGAGGGGGGGGGGGGGTCTGTAGGGGACGGATTAGGTAAAGATAATGATGGTGGTATTAATTGGAGTGCGGATGTGTAATGTTTGTCTGTTTTTTTTATTTCTGTTTATGGTTAACTAGCTACCTCTCTCTCTCTCTCTCTCCCTCTCTCTCTCTACATATATATGTATATATGTATATATATATATATATATGTATATATATATATATATATGTATATATATATATATATATATATATGTATATATATATATATATATATATATATATATATAAATATATACATACATACATACATACGTATCTGCATACATATATATACACCATAAACATTATACACACACACACACACACACACACACACACACACACACACACACACACACACACACACACACATACATACATACACATACATACATACATACATACATACATACATACATACACACATACATACACACACACATACATACATACATACATACACACACATACACACACAATCAAAGGCAAAGTCAAGGGATGTATCTTTTGAGGAATATGTCTGGGAAGTTTGCGTGTCCGGGTGAGTAAATCTTGAAGAATGACAGAGGTTCGATCACGATTATTGGTCTATTGTGTTATCATATAATGTTTTATTATTATCATTATTATCACCATGATATCACGCATTTTGTTATTACTATTTTTATCTCTGACTAAAAGGAAGTTAAGTCATATACACACACACACACACATACAATTCCTACACAAAACCCTTAAGGATCTCTCCACCAGGTAACCACGAACAGCCGAGGATAAATAGAAAAAATGGGTGACAGAGAGTTAATGATACATCACCGAAGAATGAAGCAGCATGAACCAAAGACGAACGTGCCCACCCCATCCCCTCTCCCTAATCCCTCCCAACCCCTCCCTCCCACCCCATCCCCTCTCCCCTCCCATCCCATCCCCTTTCCCCTCCCACCCCATCCCCTCTCCCCTCCCAACCCCTCCCACCCCATCCCCTCTCCCCTCCCACCCCATCCCTTCTCCCCTCCCAACCTCTCCCACCCAATCCCCTCTGCCCTCCCCCCCACCCCTCCCACCCCATCCCCTCTCCCCTCCCACCCCATCCCCTCTCCCCTCCCAATCCCTCCCTCCCCCCTCCTCCCCTTTCAAGAACACAGGGTTTACAAACGCCGAGTGATCATATGCATATGTATGTACGGCGCGTTCGTGGTCGTTTCCCGTGTTAATTTTTCTCCTTGGTAATTACCGGTTGTTTTAAGGGGTTGTGTGTTTTACAAGGGCTGTTAGGGCCGAGCGAGGATAGGTTAGGGATGGGCCGAGTGCTTGTTTAAGGCTGATTAGAGAGAGAGAGAGAGAGAGAGAGAGAGAGAGAGAGAGAGAGAGAGAGAGAGAGAGAGAGAGTGAGAGAATACGTTTTCTTGTATTCCATCTTACAATTATTATATGTAACCGAAGAATGCTATAATACTGGCATATAACCTTAGTTGTAATGGGACTGTATAGTGTAATGCCGTCTGTGTTTACATCTATTTTTATCAAATAACCCCAACTAACAGAAAGGTTCTTAACCGATCTATAAATTAGTGGTGAACCTATAAAAAAAAAAAAAAAAAAAAACGAAATGATACATAAAAAAACAAGCGAAAGAGGTCGCTTCTGCGTGAATTACCTCGACGACAAAAAAAAAAAATCTAGAATGTATTCATGTTCTCATCACGTTCTGGGCTGAGGTCGTCGTTACTCTCAATCTGCTGTTTATGGCCGGGACGAGATGGATCCGTCGGCAGGGGGGGGAGGGGGGGGCGGAAGGGAGAAGGAGTTGAAAGGAGAGAGGAGGAGATGGAGGAGGGAGTGCAATAGGGAGATTGAGGAAGAAAAGGGAGAGGGAGGAGGGAGAGATAGAGGTAATGAAGGGATGGAGGGGAAAGGGATGAATATAGAGGAGTTGGAAGTAGAGGAGGAATTGCAAAGGGAGAGGAAGGAGGAAGAAATCGAAATGGAGTAGACGGGAGAAGGAGGAGAGGAAAAGGTTAAAAAGGGAGGGAGGTGAAAGAATGATAGAGAAAGGGAGTAGAACAAGAGGGCAAGAAGAAAAGGTAAGTTGAGGGAGAGGGGGTAAAGGTCTTGAGGATGGAAAGGGAAAGGCTAGCAGTTCTAGAGGAGAATGGATATTATGAAGAAGAAATGGGAGGGATAAAGAGACAGACAAACAGACATGGAGAATCCGTAACAGAAAACGGAATCAGAAGAAGAGAGAAAGACAGACTGACAGACAGACACACGGGTTTACGAGGATAAAAACATGATTGAAAAAAAAGAATCACTGGAATATATTAATGTACGAAAAATCTAAGATCCGAAAATACACGTAGGCAGACCTCCAGGCTTGGAGATACAGCGCTACGAGAGAAAGACAGACAAACATACCCACACATACATACCCATCCCCCCTCCCCCGACACACACGTACACACGCACCTGATCCCCCCTTCCCTCCCCCTCCCCCTCACCCACCCCCCCTTTATGCAGCGACAGCGTACCAAGAGGAAGCAAGCCATAACCCTTTACGTAAGAGGCAAAGGTCCGCCGACAGATGGCGCCATTTCTGATGGATTTAGATTCATGCTCTGTTTATTCGGCTGCGGGATTGATGATTGATGTTGATGGGGGTCGGTGCCGTGAGAATTATATTGATGATGGGTGGGCGGTAGATAGGGAGAGATGGACGGGGGGGAGGGGCTGGCTAGGGGGGAGGTATAGGGGTGTGTGTGTGAAGGATGAAGGGTGAAGGGATTCCTCTTCGTTTTCTTTTTTCTTTTCTTATTCTCTCTTTATCTTGCTATTTCTCTCTCGTTCTCGCTCTCTCTCTCTCTCTCTCTCTCTCTCTCTCTCTCTCTCTCTCTCTCTCTCTCTCTCTCTCTCACACACACACACACACACACACACACACACACACACACACACACACACACACACACACACATACACACACACACACATACACACACACACACACGTCGAAACGGATGAATAATTTCTATCGTTTTTATTTGATGGTATTTTCATGTTTGTGGAAATATATAGGCCTATACATAATTGCAACATACCACGGCAGTGCATAACAAAATGCAATAATCTCATACATAGGGAAGGAGGATAACTAAAAATATGTTATTATCTATGTCTTGATGAAAAGGGCATTAGATAATGATAATGATAAGAATAATGATGGTAACATTAATAATGGTACTTATGAGGATATTATAGTGATAATAATGATGATAACATTAGCTAATGAATGTTTATTTAAGATGGAAAAGCCAATGTAAATATGAGAATGATGGCGATAATGATAACGATAATAATGATGACAATAACAACCATAACTCTAACAAAAGTAGAAAACATCCTACCATCGATATATAGAAGAAAAGTAAACGACAATTGCAAGACGAACAAGGAATCGGGCGACAAGCGAAGAAGATGACTCGCGGCGTTGACAGGTGAGGCGGAGGCGCATGACAGGTGACAGGTGACAGGTGAGCGTGCGAGAGCGAGGCGTCGAAGCGGTCTCGTCTCGCCCATACGTTATACGTCACGCGTCGTTACCGTAGAGCGGAGCGTGAGAAGACTTGTTTGAGGGAATGATGGAGTGGGGGGGACGGGAAGGGAAGGAGGGGATAGGGGAGGGGGAGGCAGGAAGAATTGGGGATTTTTTGTTGTTCTTTGTCTTTTATTATTATTTTTTTTCGGGGGGGGGCTTTCTTTGTTTCTTTCTTTTTTATGTTCTTTCTCACTCTCGCTCACTGTCTCTCTTTCTCTCTCTTTCTCTCTCTCTCTCTCTCTCTCTCTCTCTCTCTCTCTCTCTCTCTCTCTCTCTCTCCCTCCCTCCCTCCCTCCCTCCCTCCCTCCCTCCCTCCCTCCCTCCCTCCCTCCCTCCTTCCCGCCTTCCGTCCCTCTCTCCTTCCCTTCCCTCCTTCCCTCTTTCCCTCCCCCCTCTCTCTTTCCCTCCTTCTCTCTATGTTTCTATTTTTCTTTCTTATATCTATTCATCTCTTTTTATATGTATTTTATCTTCATCTCATTTTCATATCATTCGCGACGTCTGAACAGTGGATGTAAAGTTATATTTCTTTTGATAAGAATAGATTAGGAAAAATTACTTAACTTTCTGTCTCGTCCATTTCTTTCTTTCTCTTCTCTTTTTTTTTCTCTCTCTCACTTTCTGCCTCTCTCTCTCTCTCTCTCTCTCTCTCTCTCTCTCTCTCTCTCGCTCTCGCTCAATCGCTCGCTTTTTCTTTGTCTTTGCTTTTTTCTTATATCGCCTCTGGTCACTATCATTTATATCTGTCTCTGCGTCCGCCAGCTGTGTTTTCCTACTTTTATTCATTTTTTCTCCTTTTCTTCTTCTTCGCTTTCCTTTCTCCTCTTCCTCCCCTCCCTTCCACCCTCTCCCCTTACCACATCCCCTCTTCCTCCTCATTTTCGCACTTTTCCTCCCCGTTTTCCTGCTTTCCTCTTCCCCCTCTTCCCTACCCCATTTTTTCTTCCCTTCCCCATCCTTTCCAACTCCTTTAAGTTTCCCCTCTCCCCGCCCCACCTCACTCCCTTCTCCACCCCATCCCCACCCCTTCTCCCCTACCTCTCGCCCCTTCCCCACTCCATCCCCACCCCCATCTTTCGCCCCTTCCCCACTCCATCCCCACCCCTTCACCCCCACCTCTCGCCCCTTCCCCACTCCATCCCCACCCCCATCTTTCGCCCCTTCCCCACTCCATCCCCACCCCTTCACCCCCACCTCTCGCCCCTTCCCCACTCCATCCCCACCCCCATCTTTTGCCCCCGCCGAGATCCGCGAAGAGAAATGAGCGTCGGGCAGCGAGGGGAAGAAGCGGCAGCCATCTTTTCCCCTCACCGCAGCCGTCGACGCTGACATGGCAGAAATGCTGACGCTAACATATCGTTTATTTCTTGTCTCGGGCGATGTTTGGCTCCGATACAATACCCGGTTTATGTACTCGCTGTCTTTGCCCCGCCGCCACCGCCGCCCCCGCCCCCACTCTCCCTTAACCCCGCCTCTTTCGGCCCTCCCTCTGACACGCCCCTTCCGTTAAGCCTGTTGCTCTCTGTTTGTTTCTGTCTCTTTTTAGGAGGGGGAGGTATTTTTCTCTCCTCCTTGCTTTCAAAATGATTCTTTTCTCTTCTTTCTCTCTCTCTTCCTCCCTCCTTTCCTCTCCTTCTCTCACTCTCTCCCTCTCTCCCTACCTCCTTCTCCCTCTTCCACTCTCTCTCTATCTATCTATCTCCTTCCCTCCCTCCCTCCCTCACCTCCTTCTCTTCCCCTCTCCCTCTCTCACCCTTACCCTCTCCCTCCTTCTCTCCTTCTCCCTCCCTCTCTCCCTCACCCTCTCCCACACCCACCCCCCCACCCCAGACTTTAAAGCCAAGTGTTTTAATAAACAGCGTTTAGTTGCCTGGAGTGTGTTTGTGTTTGTGTTTGTGTTCTCCGAAGGGCAATTTGATATTTGCAACAGTGATACCGCCAAGAGCTCTTCCCTTATCTCCCATTGCGCATTGTTAGAGAGAGCGCTGGGCTCGTGGTCCAGATACGGAAGAGAATCGAGGATTTCGGAAATGGTTTGGCGTTGTTTAGGAGTGTTTTGCATATTGATATTGATTTTGATGTTGGTAGTATTATCTCTGGTTTTACCACTGGTACTTGTACTAATGCTTTTAAAACTACTTTTAGTGTTGCTGCTACTAATTTTGTTACTCGTAATATATACATGTATTTATAAATAAATATATATATATATATATTTTTTCCAGCCTGTATCATTCCACTGCAGGAAGTAGGCCTCTCAAGAGGGATATGGCACACACACACACACACACACACACACACACACACACACACACACACACACACACACATATATATATATATATATATATATATATATATATATATATATATATATATATATATATATATATATATATGTATATATATATATATATATATATATATATATATATATATATATATATATATATATATATATATATATATATATATATATATATATATATTGTAATAATGATGATGATGATGATGTGTATGTATGTATGTATGTGTATATGATGTGTGTGTGTGTGTGCGTGTGTATGCTGGTGCTCGGAAGGTGCGTATCATTCCGCTTTCTCTCTCTTATATATATACATATACATATATACATGCATACATACACATGCATGTATGCATGTATGTATGTATGCATGTATATATGTATATGTATATATATATATATATATATATATATATATATATATATATATATATGTGTGTGTGTGTGTGTGTGTGTGTGTGTGTGTGTGTGTGTGTATGTGTGACTCTGTCTCTGTGTCTATGTGTATGGATAGGTAAATAAATAGATATATATAGCTTTAGTTATACATATAGATATAAAGATGGACATAGATATAGATACAGATATACCGGCGTATACATTTATAGTCTATACATTATTATTACTTATTCATTGATACGCATATACGCTTAATCTTTACGAGTCGATAAACAATTCAAAAAAGTTACCAGCATTTTTTCCGGCCGACCCATTGTTTTTACCCAAGGAGGGAGGACTAAAAATTGAAATAAAAAAGGGCAGCATTTCCCACGCGTGTCAAACTTGCCAGTCCTACTTTTTAGAAAATGCTCTCTTTCTCTCTCTCTCTCTCTCTCTCTCTCTCTCTCTCTCTCTCTCTCTCTCTCTCTCTCTCTCTCTCTCTCTCTCTCTCTCTCTCTCTCTCTCTCTCTCTCTCTCTCTCTCTCTCTCTCTCTCTCTCTCTCTCTCTCTCTCTCTCTCTCTCTCTCTCTCTCTCTCTCTCTCTCTCTCTCTATCTATCTATCTCTTTCTTTCTCTGAAGCTAAATTCAGTTCTTAGAAACCACGATAAACGACATCAGGATTGCCAACCTTAATAAGTTGGAGCAGGCGTGCCAACAAAGACAAGATCTCTGTAGCTTGCCAAACGTATATAACTCTTGATTAGAATTTTCACGGCCAATGTTAAGGTTGTCAAGTATCAAGTTCGGAAGTCGGTTGGGAGGGGGGGAGGGGGGAGGGGGAGGGAAACTGGATGTTATATATATACACCTTTTTTTTCTTTATTTATTTCTTTGAGTGAGGGAGTGCCTGTGAATGAGAAGGAGACAGACAGATAGACAGAAAAGCACGGATGTATCTTTAAAGACAGACAAAGACAGAGTGATATGTATGACACGGAAACAAGCGGAGATCGCAGATTATCGCTGTTAGAAATATAAATAAAAGCAAAGTATAGGTCTAGCTTATGTAAAACATTTAATGACTAGTTTTACGATAGAGCAATCATGGGACCCCCCCATCTCCCCTTACCCCCCCCTCTCCCCCCTTACCTTCCGCCCTCCCCTTCTCCTTCCCACCCTTCCCTTCCCTCCCCTCCGTCTTTCCTTCCCATCCTATCCCTTCTCCACCCTCTCCCCTCCTCCCTCACCCTCTCCCCTCCTCCCTTCCTTCCCTTCCCCACTCTCTCTCCTCCTCCCTTCCCTCCCTTCTCCCCTCCTCCCTTCCCTTCCCACCCTCCACTAGTCTTTCGCAGATTACATTTTTAAATAGATGAAGAGATAATAACAGGTTTAAGGAACACCTGGACAGGTCGTGTGGTGATAGGGGGAGGGGGATAGGAAGGGGGGGGGGAAGAAGACGCAAGAAATGATATGAGAAGGAAACACGACCTTCACGTAAGAGAGAGAGAGAGAGAGAGAGAGAGAGAGAGAGAGAGAGAGAGAGAGAGAGAGAGAGAGAGAGAGAGAGAGAGAGAGAGAGAGGGGGGGGGGGGCAGAGATAGACAGAAACAGGCAGGCATATTGAAAGAGAGACAGAGACAGAGAGAGAACAAAAGGAAAGAGAGGAAGGAAAATATAAGAAAAGAGATGAAAATCGGAAGAAAGGGAGAGAAGTTGTACTGCGCTTGCTAATTACGGGTCACGTTTCGGCGAAATTTCATTTCTTTTCTTTCGAAATAAAGTTCAGCGATTATCTATAAAGGGAGTGACTTGAGGTAGGCCTATCCTTTATCAGTGACTTAAAAACATATAAGATTTTTAAAAAATATAACATTGGCAGTAAGTAGACGTTATATGTAGATCATATTAAGTGATTATATAGAATTGATTGATAATGATAGCAAGGTAAATTGTAAAAAAATCAATAAACAATATCTTTCTATTTCCACCGGAATCCCTCGCCTCTCTCTCTCTCTCTCTCTCTCTCTCTCTCTCTCTCTCTCTCTCTCTCTCTTGTATGTTCTTTTGTTGATGGCGAAACAGCTGACCTCTGGACCCAAGTGTCAGCCGAGTGTCAGCCCCTTTGAGGTTGTCTCCCTCCCCGACGCCTGACGTTCGGACGTGTTGCGTGACTGGCCTTAGCCTTGGCTTCGGTTTCGGCATTCCAGACTCCAGGTTGTATGTGTTCGTGAGAGAGAGAGAGAGAGAGAGAGAGAGATTTTGCAAACGCCAAAAACAGATGAGGTTTGTGAGATAATTACAAAATGATGGTTGGAATATGTTTTGCGTTTCGATGTGTGTGTGTGTGTGTGTGTGTGTGTATGTATGTATGTGTATATGACTGTATGTTGCGTATGTGTGTTGTATCCTCATATTTATTTATTTTTCTTCATTCCATCACGGCAAAGGGGACAGCAACACCCGCTCTGCAATAACACTTAGCCAATGAAAGGGCAAGACCGGGAACTGAGCAGCACAAAGGCACTCGGACTCAGAGAATGGAGAGGGAGTGGAGTTATTTCTTATTAGTGCGGTAATCGCCCGAAATTCTCTTAATTACGTCGAGCTGAGAAGATAATCAGCCCGCAGAATCAATTTTGGACCATGAGTCGTCTGTTTCTCTCTCTCTCTCTCTCTCTCTCTCTCTCTCTCTCTCTCTCTCTCTCTCTCTCTCTCTCTCTCCCTCTCTCACTGTCTCTTTCTCTCTTATCCTCTCTTCTTTTACCTTCTCATCTCTTCACATTTAGTCTGTTTCCTGTCTCCTCTCTGTTCTCTTTCTTTCTCTTCTTTTCTCTTTTCTTCATTTCTCTTAACATTTCGTCTATTTTCTCTCTCTCCTTCCCTCCCTCCCTCTCTCCCTCTCTCTCTCTCTCTCTCTCTCTCTCTCTCTCTCTCTCTCTCTCTCCCTCCCTCCCTCCCTCCCTCCCTCCCTCCCTCCCTCCCTCCTTCTATCCCATCCCCCCTCCCTCCCCCTCCCCCTCCCTCCCTCGTGTGCGCCCTCATCGTAACGAAGATGAGAAGGAACTTTACGGGACGTGATAAAGATGATAAGCAGATTAGGATAAGAGGATGGACGCAGGCGAAGTCCCTTCCTCGTCGTCTTCCTCTTTTGGTTTTATTATTGTTATTACTATTGTTATTATCATTGTTGTATTGCTATTTGTTGCTTTCGTCATTATTTTTGTTATCATTGTTGTTATTATTATTATTGTCTTTGTTATTATTATTGCTGTTTTTATTATTGTTATGGTTATCATTATTATTGTCATTATTATGTTTATCACTACCATTATTATTATTGTTATTATCACCATCATGATTAGTATTATCATTATTAGCATTTTTGTTATGTTTTTTTTATTATTTTTGATACAGATATTGCGAATAGCCCACTGTTAGCATTACAATTAATATTTTATTATTATTATTATTATTATTATTATTATTATCATTATTATCATTATGATCAGTATTTCTATTATATTCCTTTTATTCTTTTCGTTTTATTATAATTATTATTAAATTTCGCGATTTGCGTCGTTTTCTCACACCCAAACCTTACATCTTTTTCCCTTCCATTCTCAACCTTGTAGACGCGGGTCGAGTGATATATCCCCACACTAATGCCAAGCCTTCAACTTTGACCGCAAGATGCATACGACATATATTAATATCTTATGCATATATATATCCTCTTTATAATCTTTCCTTCTCTTTTTTTATGAAGCCTCCGACGGACCACACGCGTAGGGGGTGGGGGTGAGGGGGGGGCTGGAAGCCTCCCGCGCGGACCCGTTTAGGTACCGCCGTCAAGAAGCATCCATTCGGTAGAAGGTTTCTCTCTGAAAGTGACACGCGTGATGGATAAAGTGCTGGATCTCATGTTGCCGTCCTCTCCTCCTCCTCCTCCTCCTCACCCCTTCCCTCCTCCTCCTCCTCACCCCTTCCCTCCTCCTCCTCCTCCCCCCCAACCACCCCTCCGGCTCCTCCTCTCGCCTCTCATCTCTCATCTTTCGTCTCTCTTCGTTTATGACAGCGTGATGGACAGCTCCTTCTAAACAGACGTATTTACAGAACGGGTTGAGGAGGAGGAGGGGATGGGGAGGGGGGAGGGGAGGGGAGGGACGAGGAGGGGATGGTATGGATGGGAGGGGGGAGTTTTGCGGAAGATAATTACTGTTTTGTTCTCTCCCTGTCTCTCTCTCTCTCTCTCTCTCTCTCTCTCTCTCTCTCTCTCTCTCTCTCTCTCTCTCTCTCTCTCTCTCTCTCTCTCTCTCTCTCTCTTCCTGCTTCAGGGAAAAGGGAAAAGAGGGATAATGAGACTTATTCGATAAACAAAAATGAATGAAGAGAGAGGGGAAGAGAAAGAGCAGAGAGAGAAAAAAAATTACGAAGAGAGAAGAGAAGAGAAAGAGAGATAGGGGGGGAGGAGAAGAGAAGGGCCGAATTGTGGGTAGATCAACGCTTGACTATGATAGCTAAGTCGATTGTCTGATAGAAGTGAGAGAGCTTCCCGCGTACCCAGAAGGAGCTTCCACGTCAATTCATCTGGCCGGGACGCGTGTTTGGGCCTGTTGACAGTTTGACAGGTTTATTGAATTATAAAGAGCTTCCGAAAAACGGGTAATAGCATAGGCAGAGTTTTAAAGTGTCGAAAATATGGAAACCAGGTGGGAGGGTTGTGGAGCTCGTCCGAAGGTTGTTGGGCCTTGATGGTTTTAATGTCGGGAGATATAAAAGATTAAAGGTAGAGTTTTATTTTTTTTAGCGTTTTAGGATCCGTGTGGATAATTTTAAAGTGGAGTGAGAATTTATTCGAGACAAATGGTACCCGATAAACGAGATTTATTGAGAGACCAAAGTCGGGAGCCCTTTGCACTAGATCATCTTTGTGATATTCATTACACATTGGATTCATAAACCCTAGAAAAATAAGGACAAAATAGTCTTATGCTCGGTCTCGCTACAGATGCGACAGATGCTTCGACATGCGTCAGAGCTCAGCCGGGCTTACTTGTGGGTGAGTGTAGGTGTATATTTAACATCCTGGGTTGATAAATGGCGTAGCGTTCAGCTCGTAGAATTTTTATGGCCGCTCCCGTGACGGATGGCAACAGATGAAAACGTAAAACTGAGCATTAATATTCAAAAGTGCAAAGACGGTGGCTTAGGGGTGGGGTTGGGGGTGGACTGGCAGGTGGCAGGAGGAGGAGGGGGGGGGATGTACGCCCGTTTTCTATGAACCTTGATCTTTAAGGGGGTGCCCTTGAAAAGGAGGAATCTTGTAATGCAATTAAGGGATACACCAAGAAGGAATATATAGTTTTTTTTTCTATCTCTCTCTCGCGTCTCAAGAATAATTTCGTGGGTAATTGTGGGTCGCTGTTTGTAGACAGTTTTGGAAGATTTTTTTTCTTCTCTCACTTATGCTAATGCCAAGAGCAGCACCTGTTACCTTAATGGGAGACGAATTAAATTAGATTAAATAACAAAGCCTTGCGGGGGATTCCTCTGTGAGATGTCGGCATTAAAGAGGCTGGGGTTAATCTCCCGCTTCGCTCAAGTTGACTCTCCGTCTTCCTGGTTGGGCTCTGTTAACGGTCGTTCTCTCTCTGTCTGTCTGTCTGTCTCTTTCTAAACCTCCCTCGCTATCTATTTAGATAGCTATATGTATATCTCTCTCTCTCTCTCTCTCTCTCTCTCTCTCTCTCTCTCTCTCTCTCTCTCTCTCTCTCTCTCTCTCTCTCTCTCTTACGATCTGTTTAGCTATCTTTTCATCTCTCCATCTCTCTCTCTCTCTCACGATCTGTCTATCTATCTCTCTTCCATAATGCTCAATTCCCAGGCACTCCATTACCCTCCGACCCCCCCCCCCCCTCTCCATACGCAGCTCTCTGACCACTTCTTGCGTAACCCAACCATAGCATAAAAGCCTTCCTCTCTCCCTCCCCATCCCCATACCCCTCCCCATCCCCATTCCTAATCCGCTCCCCATCTCCCCCTCACTCCCCTCTCACCCCCACCTCTGTTTCACTGTTGATGGAGAGTTAGCGTGATTCCTCAAGATGTTAGTAAAATCATTTTTTCCTCCTCCCCCCTCCCACTCTCCCACCCACCCTCCCTCCTCCTCTCTCCTATATCTCTTCCCCTCCCCTGCATCTCTCCCTCCCGTATCTCCTGCCCCCCCCCCCCTCACCTACATAAGCCCATCTACATAACACTTTGAGGTCCCATTGTTCCGCTATACACACTGCGTACGTTTTACAATGATGCGTGTCCGTTTCCCCTCATATTGGTTTACAGTTACTCTGTTACCCTCGCCGGGAGTCGTTTCCCAGCTGTTTCTTTACTCTTCGCAATCCCCTTCTCTTTCTCCCTCTCCTCCTCCCTCCTTCTCCCCTCCCCCCTCCTCCTCCCTCTCCCTTCCCCTCCCCCCCTCCCTCCTTCCCCACTCTTCTCGGCGCAATTATATTTACCTGGAAAGTTTGTAGCATTACATTGTAACTGATACAGAGATTAGGGTTTCAAATTGCGCTATCATAATTATACAGTACCAGGTTGATACATGTATAGATACACACACACGCACACACACACAGACACACACACAGACACACACACACACACACACACATGTATATATATGTATATATATTATTATTATATATATATATATTTATATATGTGTTTATATATATATATATATATTTATATATGTGTTTATATATATATATATATTATACATAAAACTTATAAATTCTCCAAAGCCAAATGAGAAATGAAGTGCATAAATTGTGCAATTCAAAAATAAACAATAACACTATGCAACAGTGCCAAAGAGTATGTATGCAAGAATCGATATGGTGACTCTAAAATGTCATTGTCATTAATGCAATTGGTCCAATACCTGACGAGACCTTTGTTATGACATCCATACAGGTATTGCAGCCTTGCACCATTTGCTCTGCTGACAGTATCTCCCCAAAGAAAATTATGATGTGCGGTATTTATGGTAATGGGAATAGTATAGATAATGGTAATAGAATAGGAAAGGTATGGTAATGGTAATGGTAGTCATGATGATGATAATGGTGCTAATGGCAAGAATGATAGTAATAAGAATGACACCACTAATGATAACCGCGACTGTAATTGTTCCTATTGTGGCTGGGTTTCGTGTTAGGTTTGAAGACACGTTACCGTCTTTGTATTTTGTTTCAGCAACAGCGATTTTATGAACAAGGATAATAGATGCAACCGAAACCAATATAATTATAGCCATGATGTTTTTCGACGTCACTCAACCAACGAAAGAAGTAAAACACACAAGCAAATTACCCGGTTAAAGTTATACCCCCCCCTCCCTCTTCCCTAACCCTCTCGTTCGTCTATACTCCCTCCCCCCCCTACACCACCACCCCTCCCCTCACTCACCACCACGAGACAGTACGACCACTTAAGTGCCTAGTGTAGAGCGCACGACCACCACTGCCGCTGGTCGTTTGGTTGATGTAAAGTACCTGCCTCGGGCACTTGCTTTATCTCTTTTATGATTTCAAACTTTTTTTTTTCTTATTTTCCACAGTTTAACTTCTTTCTTTCTGCTACTATTACTACTCCCTTTTATAATCAGGTTATTTGTCCCAACCTGTCTGTTGTGTCTGTGTCTGCAAGATGAATCTGTCTGTCTGTCTGTCTGTGTGCCCGGCCGCGTGCCTCCTTCCCGTCCACGTGTCTGTCTCTTTATGTCCCGCATCTGCTTGTAATCGCTTAAGATACTTTACGAACACTAATAGCCTCCGTTTATGGCCGGATTATCCACTGTGGTCTGATTAACCGGATGTGTAGATTAAGCGGATCTCGGCGCAATCCGGATAAGAGGATAATGAGAGTGTGGAGAGGGAGGAGGGGAGGGAGATGGGGAGAATGAAAGAGGAGGGGAGGGGGGGAGAAGAGAGTGGCTGCGTTTGTAGGGGAGAAAAAAGGAGAGAGAGAGAAAGAGAGAGAGAGAGAGAGAGAGAGAGAGAGAGTGGGGGGGTGGGAGGGTGGGAGGGATATGTAAATCTGTCTCGATATGATTTACAGTTTCGGAAAAATCAGGTTTCATATTAGTCAGTGAAGCGTATCGGAATTGCGTATTTAAGTGCAGGTAACCGCACACACGCCGCTCGTATGTCAGCGTCACCTGCCCTCTCGAAGCGCTAATGCTTTGCTCGGCGAACTTACGAAAGCGCAACTAAGTGTTTTTATCGATACTTTGATATAGCGTCCGATAGCTGCATTTTTTTTCTTTTTCTTTTTTTAGGTGTATTGAGATGTGTAAAGACTTGCCGTGGCGATGCGAACAAAGATGAACGTGTATTATACACATGTATCATATATATTCATGCAAGTAGATTATATTTATGCGTCCATATATATCTGTATTATAACTCTTTCTCTCTCTATCTACTTGTCTGTCTGCCGGTGCCTGTGTCTTCCACACGCTCACAGTAAAGGATGATTTTCTCTGATACATGTGACCCAACACAACTTCATTCCAACTTCACCAAGCCAGGTCTAGTGCTTTCCGTTTATGGAATAAAAGCATAATCATAAACCACCAGCATATTTACATTGCTCTGGCCGATGTTCTGGCCGATTTCGTGTTTACGGAGCTATTTGTTTACATGCTTGTGTTTCTGGCGATTTACTTGTGTATTATGAAATGATTTTCAATGTATTTTATTTTTTTTTATTTTTTTTACTTACTCCATCCAGTAACTCACCTTGCGTCTCTTCTCCGCCCCTGACAGGTACCTGGGCGTGGTGGGCGTGACGCCGCTGTTGCCCCAGGGCGACCAGGAAGTGCAGAACGTCAGCACGTCGTCAGCAGTGAGCATCTGCCAGCACCTGCCAGGGCTGGTGCAGCAGCAGGTGGCCGTGTGCCAGAGCAACCCCGACACCATCAAGAGCGTGAGTGCCGGCGCCCGCAGAGGCATCAACGAGTGCCAGTACCAGTTCCGCAACGAGCGCTGGAACTGCACGACGGGCGTCGACCTGGACGTGCCCTTCGGCTACACGCTCAAGCGAGGTCAGTGCCAAAGGGCGAGTCAGGGAGGGGATTTCCCAAGGCCTTTCTTGAAATTATTAACTAAATGAGTAAGATAAATAGATGCGTAATGGATATGGTATCATTATGTATATGCTCGTTTGTTCGTTTTTATTCCCTATTGAATATTTGTTCATTTACTCATTATACGATGGATCATGGGTTTCGTCTATAGATTCGTAAATGAGAATTAAGTAGCTAGTTCAAAGATGGAATTTAAGAGGGAAATAAGGAGACATTATAAATTCGAAATTAGAGAGAGAAAAAAAAATAGGCGAGAAGGAAGCTGTTTTGACACGAACCATTTCGATCCTTTCTCTCCCCCTCCCTACCCCCTCCTAAACCCCTCCTTTCTGTCCCTTCTCTTCCCCCCTTTTTACCTGTCCTCAACCCCCATCTCCCACTTCTCTCCCTTTTCCCCTTCCCTTCCTCTTCTCCCTTCTCCCTCCCACACCCTCCTCTTCCTTACCTCCCCATCTTCCTCTCCCTTGTCTCCCTTCTCCCGTCCCCCTGCTCATATCCCTCCTCTCCCTTCTCCCCTCATCCTCTCCCTTCCCCCTCTTTTTCCCATCCTCTTTTCCTGCTCCTTCCTCCCGCCCCCCTCATTATCCTCTCGCCCCCCCCCACCAACCTCCCCCTTCTCATTTCAGAAACTCACGTGATTTTATCTGAGCGGTCACCGGGTGGCTCTAATAACTCCCTTCACACACGCCGTGTCTCCCTCAATCCTGGTGTGTGTGGGGGGATGGGGGGTGGGGATGGGGGTGGTGGTTGGGATGGAGGTGGGGGCAGTAAGGGAAGAGGAGGAGGAGAGTTGGGGAGGGAGAGGAGGGGGTGGGGGAAGGGGTGTAGTCTTTTAGAAGGGGGGGGGGAGTGAGAGGGGAAACAGGAGTTGTTAGAAAGAGAGTAGAGAAGAGGAAAGAGGAGTAGGAAAAAAATGAAAAAATGTCACCAAAGAGAAGAGAATAAACAAGAGGAGGTGAAGGATAGGAAAAAAAGATGGACGAAGAAGAGCAAATAACGTAACAAAAACGAACAAACAGACAAACAACGGAGAACCAAACACGATTAAAAAGGGACATTAACGTAACACAAGGAAAAGGAAGTCGGGACGAGAAAAAGAAAGAGAGGAGAAAGAAAGATGAGAGAGATAGGAAAAAGTAGAACACAGGAAACAGGATGCGAGGAGGACTCAAGGAAGAAGAGAAGGAAGTCGAAGGATCCTAGAAAACAGCTTCCCAAGGACTCCTCCCTCGGCGGTTCCCACGGGGCGAAGGAGTGGCAGAAGAAGGAGGAGAGGGGGGGAGGGGTGATAGGCAGGTGGATAGATGGAAATGAAGAGAGAAAGGGAGCGAGGGAAGAGGGAGAAGGGGAGAGAGAGAGAGAGAGAGAGAGAGAGAGAGAGAGAGAGAGAGAGAGAGAGAGAGAGAGAGAGAGAGAGAGAGAGAGAGAGAGAGAGAGGAAGGGAGATAGACAGGTGGAGATACAGAGGTGGAGGCAGATGTTACGAGATATACAGAGAGGGGGGAAAAGGGAGATATAAAAATTATCCAGATAGAGATGAGGGAGATAGATGTAAAGAGAGAAATAAAGAGAGGAAGATAAGAAATACAGAGATGGAGAGAGGGATAGAGTGAGAGATCGTTTGAAAGAAGGATCGAAAAAAATGAAACAAATGGAATATACAAAGAGAAGGAGAAAGAGACAGAAAGAAAATGAGTGAGAAAAAGAGAGAGAGAGAGAGAGAGAGAGAGAATCAGAGAGACAGAGAAGAGAAATAAAATAAGTGAGAGAGAGAGAGAGAGAGGTGTTAGGAGATGTTAAGAGAGATACAGATAGGGGGAAAAAGGTAGATAGAAAGATATACAGGTAGAGATAGGGGAGATAGATGTAAAGAGAGAAATAGAGAGAGGAAGATAAGAAATACAGAGATGGAGAGAGGGATAGAGTGAGAGATCGTTTGAGAGAAGGATCGAAAAAAAATGAAACAAAAGGAACATCCAAAGAGAGGGAGAGAGGCAGAGACAGAAAAAAAACGAGAGAGAGAGAGAGAGAGAGAGAGAGAGAGAGAGAGAGAGAGAGAGAGCGCCAAATCGACGTCCTTCTAACGGGGTCAAGGATGCCCCCTCTGTTTAGCCAGGGACAATAAAACGCAAGATGAAGAAATTGACACTTGGCAAGAAAGGTCAGGCAGGTCGTCCTTGTCACCCGCGCTCCCTTTTATGGCGGGCGATGGGCGGCTGTGCTTGGGCAGAGTGGGCGGCGCTCTCCTTCGCGGGCGGGGTGCGTTGCTCGCCCGCGCGCCCTCGCCGACTGGATCCGCTTCTTTAGTTGTGTTGATAGGGGGTCGTCTTTGTTTAGTATTGTTTTGTTTATTATTGTTATTATTTATTATTATTATTATTATTATTATTATTATTATTATGCTTTGTGTTTATTTATTTTGATTTTTACAGCTTTTTCGGCTCTGTGTTTGATTTTTTTCTTCTTCTTCTTTTTTGTCATATATCTTTTTCAGCCCTTCTTGTCCTTTTTATTGATTTATTTATCTTCAGTTTTCTTTGTGTTTTTATTTATTTATTTTTCTCTTTGTGGCTCTTTTTTTATTTTTTCTACCTATTCATTGATCTATATATTTTTTTTGTTCTTAATTCTTTGTTTTTCTATTTAAGATAATTATTATTCATTTTCATTAATCTTCTTTTTTTCGCTTCTTTCTCATCTTTCCGTCTTCATGTATTACTTCATTTTCTTTATTTTTTCCCTGTCTTCGCTTTCTTCTTCTTATCCATCATCTAATTTGCCTTCTTAATAGACGAAGTAATTCAGGCGTAATTTATCCTTTTTTTTTTGGGGGGGGTGAGAGAGGGGGCGAGCCGTTACGTAATATGACTCCTTTTTATTATAATTATCATCTTCATTATCCCTCTCTCTCTCCCATCCCCCCATCCCTTTTTTCCAAGTGGATATCCATAGTTATGCAAATGAGCCCAAAGGAGGGAATGAAATGAAACGTATTCAACTTTCAAAAAAGAAATCTACGGAGGAAAATGAGATCAATATACTTCCATAAAGATAAGAGAGTGAAAAAAAAAAGATAATAGTCCCCCATCGAAGTCCTTTGTCCACCCTTCACCCTTTGCTCCCCACCCTTCGCTCTTCACCCTTCTCTCTCCTCTTTTCTCTCGATCCTTGCATCAACAGGGACCTTTCTGGCTCACCCCCCCCCCCTCCTCTCCTCTCCTGCTGTCTGCAGAGAGGAGGATGCAGGGGATGTCTGGGATGTACGTATGTTTTTTTTTTTTCTTTCTTTCTTTCTTTCTTTCTTTCTTTCTTTTTACCTCTCTCTCTCTTTCTCCTTCTCTTTCTCTTACCTTCTCTTCTTATTTCATCTCCTCTTTATTGTTCTCTCTCTCTCTCTCTCTCTCTCTCTCTCTCTCTCTCTCTCTCTCTCTCTCTCTCTCTCTCTCTCTCTCTCTCTCTCTCTCTCTCTATTCATCGACTCCTGACCCAGAATCGCGAGGGCGCCCACGAGAGAGGTGGGCGTGCATGCCCACGTCCTTTCCCATGAGCGGCGAAGAAGTGGGCGAATGGGCGGACGGGGTATCGTGGCGAAGCGAATGGGCGGGCGGACTTCGAGGTCGGGGCATTCGGGGCAGCCATTGGGCGGGCATCGGGGCATCGGTGCTCATACACGCCGATGCCCAACAAAAGGGCGCGATGGCGGAGCGGGATAACGGCCCGTAATGCGATGGAGCCACGCACCGGCGAACCTGTCGGGGCGGATCTGATTAGCGGACGTTTCTCGTAACTGATCCGCGCTCGGCGATTTCGGGGGGAGGGTGATTTGGGGTAGGGGAGGGAGGGGGAAGGGGGGATTCGGATGGATGGAGGGGGAGAGGGAAAAAGGGGGAGGGAGGGGGGAAAGGGGAGATTCGGATGGAGAGGGAGAGGGAGAAAGGGGGAGGGAGGGGGGAAGGGGGAGATTCGGATGGAGGGGGGAGGGAGGGGGGATTCAGATGGAGGGAGGGGGGAAGGGGGGGATTCAGGATGGAGGGGGGAGGGAAAAAGGGGGAGGGAGGGGGGAAAGGGGGGATTCAGATGGAGGGGGGAGGGAGGTATTCGGATGGAGGGGGGGAGGGGGAAAGAAGTGAAAGATTGGGGAAGCATGGGGAGAAAAGGAAAGGGGAGGCAGAGGGGGGAGGAAAGAGGGAGGAAAGGTAGGTACAACTAGGAGGGAAGGAAGGGGAGAGTGGTAAAGATGGGGGAAGGGAAGGAGGAAAGGAGGAAGGGGGGGGGGAGGGGCTGAAGGGAAAAAAGGAGAGAAGGTGATTAAGGAAAGAGGGGGGATTTGGGGAGGAGGGTATGAGGGAAGAGGAAGGAAACGAAAGGAAAACATACGAAAAAAGTAAAAACAAAATATGTTGAGGGAGAGACGCGAAGGAGAGGACGAAGGCGGATAACAAGAAAAGACGGAAAATCCGAGAA
>BOPN01003208.1:40000-47500 GCA_017312705.2 Penaeus japonicus | reverse complement strand
CCTCCTCCCTGCTACCTTCTCACTCCCTCCTTACCCTTTCCGTCCCTCATCGTTTTTCTTATGCCCTCCTTCCTCTTTTACTTCATTCCTTACCCCTTGTCACTTCCCTCCTTCTTTCCCTTCCTCTTCTCTCCTCCCTTGCTCCTTCCCTCCTTCTTCTACCTACCATCACTCCCTCCTCTACCCTCCACCCTCACTCCCTCCTTTACCCTCCGCCCTCACTCCCTCCTCTGCCCTCCACCCTCACTCCCTCTTCTACCCTCCACCCTACCCCCTTCTCCACCCTACCCCCTCCTTACTCTTCTTACTCACACCCCCCTCCCCCTCCCCACTCTTTAAACCTAACAAGAGTTCAGGCATATTCAAATTAGGCTGACATCGCCCCACCTCAAGTATTCAAATGAGAAATCATAATTGCAGGTTGAGAAGTATCCACGCCACACCTTCAAGCCATGACAGGCGTATTGGGGAGGGGGGGGGCGGTTGAAGAGGGGGGAGAGGAAGATGGGAGAAGGGTCTAGGATAGGTAGGATAGGGGGATAGGGAAAAGGGTCTAGGGTAGGTAGTGTAAGGGGATAGGGGAGATGGGTGTAGGAGGGCAGGATAGGGGGATAGGAAGAGGAGTGTTGGATAGGTAGGGTAGGGGGAGGGGGTGGGATAAGGGGATGGGTGAAGGATAGGGTCACGGCTTAGAAGAGCAGTGTGGGCTGAGACACCTACGGCCGTCTGTGCCTACCTCCTTTTGGGTGAGGGAAGATGGAAGGGAAGAGAGAGTGGGAGGATGAAAGGGAGAGAAAGAGAAAGAGAGACAGGGGGCGGAGGAGGGAACAGACAGACAGAGTGGGAGGGAAAAAGTGATTATGGATGTAAAGTAGATGGTACCTATACAAACAGAGAGAGACAGAGAGACAGGAAAAGCCAGACATAGGCAGAGGAAAAACAGACCTAAAGACCAACAAACAAACAGAGACTAAAGGGCAAAACACATAAACCAGAGGAGGGGGGGAGGGGGAAGAAGAGAGAATAAGACAAAGAGAACACGTGATATAAGAGAGAGAGAGAGAGAGAGAGAGAGAGAGAGAGAAAGAAAGAGATTTAAAACATGGGTATCACAGACAACATATATCCATATATATTTGTACATGATTATATGGACGCAGCTCAAGGTAAGAGGAATTTATACGAAGGGGTAGAGGGAGGGGGGAAGGGGAGGAGGGAGGTAGGTGTTGATTGAGATTATAAAGGTGATACGAATCAGGTGTATTTAAGGATGATTAGATGCTGTGTAGAGGATCCTTTCCCGAAGGTGAAGGTGAAAACCAGTCATTTTAGAAGAAAAGGGTTTGATGGTAGTTGATAATACGTGATAAATGTTGCAGCGGTTGATTGATAGAGACACAACAGGTAAAGCTTGTAGTCTTTAGGTATATAAGGTCGACTTTAGAAAGAGAGAGTCTGGTGGTAACGATAATGTAAAGGACACTTAATACAGATGATACATAGATGGGTACGCATATCACTGATACAGCGTTTTAGAACGCACGGCAGACACGTAAATAAATTTGTCCGAAATCGTAGCTTTGTAGTTAGGGAATTTAGTCATTAGGATTGGTTAGACAAATGGAGATATATTTCGAGGGAAAAAGAAGCTTGCTGTGAGATTTTTTTTATGAGTTATAAATATTAATTATGATTTCACTATTTTGACTTTCATGCCGAAAGAAGAAGAGGAAAGCATAAAAAAGAAATAAACTGATAGCAGGTTATAAACATTAAGGTTTGAAGCTTAATATACGCTTATTCAAGCACGAATTTCGCCCATGCAAATACACTCATGCAAATCAAATACATGCAACCACGCAGGTACACGTGCACACATAACACACACACACACACACACACACACACACACACACACACACACACACACACACACACACACACACACACACACACACACACACACACACAACACAGATAAGAAAGAAAAGCAAAAACAAAACGCGCCCCCACCGCATAAACAAACAACACAAAGGAATTTCTCCGTCCATAAACGCTCCTTAGAAGGCGGAGGCGGAGGCGGAGGCGGAGGCGGAGGCGGAGGCGGAGGCGGAGGCGGAGGCGGAGGCGGAGGCGGAGGCGGAGGCGGAGGCGGAGGCGGAGGCGGAGGCGGAGGCGGAGGCGGAGGCGGAGGCGGAGGCGGAGGCGGAGGCGGAGGCGGAGGCGGAGGCGGAGGCGGAGGCGGAGGCGGAGGCGGAGGCGGAGGCGGAGGCGGAGGCGGAGGCGGAGGCGGAGGCGGAGGCGGAGGCGGAGGCGGAGGCGGAGGCGGAGGCGGAGGCGGAGGCGGAGGCGGAGGCGGAGGCGGAGGCGGAGGCGGAGGCGGAGGCGGAGGCGGAGGCGGAGGCGGAGGCGGAGGCGGAGGCGGAGGCGGAGGCGGAGGCGGAGGCGGAGGCGGAGGCGGAGGCGGAGGCGGAGGCGGAGGCGGAGGCGGAGGCGGAGGCGGAGGCGGAGGCGGAGGCGGAGGCGGAGGCGGAGGCGGAGGCGGAGGCGGAGGCGGAGGCGGAGGCGGAGGCGGAGGCGGAGGCGGAGGCGGAGGCGGAGGCGGAGGCGGAGGCGGAGGCGGAGGCGGAGGCGGAGGCGGAGGCGGAGGCGGAGGCGGAGGCGGAGGCGGAGGCGGAGGCGGAGGCGGAGGCGGAGGCGGAGGCGGAGGCGGAGGCGGAGGCGGAGGCGGAGGCGGAGGCGGAGGCGGAGGCGGAGGCGGAGGCGGAGGCGGAGGCGGAGGCGGAGGCGGAGGCGGAGGCGGAGGCGGAGGCGGAGGCGGAGGCGGAGGCGGAGGCGGAGGCGGAGGCGGAGGCGGAGGCGGAGGCGGAGGCGGAGGCGGAGGCGGAGGCGGAGGCGGAGGCGGAGGCGGAGGCGGAGGCGGAGGCGGAGGCGGAGGCGGAGGCGGAGGCGGAGGCGGAGGCGGAGGCGGAGGCGGAGGCGGAGGCGGAGGCGGAGGCGGAGGCGGAGGCGGAGGCGGAGGCGGAGGCGGAGGCGGAGGCGGAGGCGGAGGCGGAGGCGGAGGCGGAGGCGGAGGCGGAGGCGGAGGCGGAGGCGGAGGCGGAGGCGGAGGCGGAGGCGGAGGCGGAGGCGGAGGAGGAGGAAGACGATGAGGAGTATGAGGAGGAGGGACGTCTGTTTACTCAGGCTATTGTATGTTACGAGTATAATTCATGATGCTTGTCTAGTGAATCAATCGCGGAACCAGAACCAACATAGAGACAGAGACAGAGAGAGAGAGAGAGAGAGAGAGAGAGAGAGAGAGAGAGAGAGAGAGAGAGAGAGAGAGAGAGAGAGAGAGAGAGAGAGAGAGAGAGAGAAGCACATGGACTACCTGGGAAGCAGGTTATTCTAAACCCGTCCTCATGTAAACCAACTTCCCTTGTCTTTTGATTTCGCTTTTTGTCGCATTTTATCAGGCTTCTTCTTTGCCTTTATGTTTTTATTATTAATGGTATTGTTATTACCTATATTGTTATTGCTATTATTATTATTATTATTATTATTTTTATTACTATTATTATTATTATTGTTGTTATTATAACTACTATTACTTGCGCTTGCTTTTGTTTGCGTGACTGTTTTAAATGAAGATGCTCATAAAGAATTGATGTATTTATATAGATCTTTTGGTGCTAAAATAGATAGATATTTCTGCCATTGTTTGCATAAGTATCTGTCCACGACGCTCGAAATTATTACCCAATCAAGCGTTTCACCCGACAGGGAACTAATTATTGTTTGGAAGTCCCGAGCCAAAGCAAAAGGCAGTAGGAATATGCATGTTTTGTTTGTTTGTTTGTTTTTAAGTATGCTGTGCGAGCGTGTGTATTTTGTTGCTGTTTGGAAGTATCGGGACAGAGCAAAGAGCGTGTACTTTGTGTGTGTGTGTGTGTGTGAGAGAGTGTGTGTGTGTGTGTATGTGTCTGTGTCTGTGTGTGTGCTTTTTGTTAGTGTGCATGCGTGCTTAGTCAGGGTGTGTGTTAACAAGTACATGAATACACGTACCCATGTATATTATCGCGTATATACAAAATATAACAGATAAAACATTTGCCGCGGGATTTCTGTCGGTCGTTTTCCCTCGAGATTAATCGGGTTAGCCAAGAGTCCGGTCACCTTAAACAGTTATTAATGCAACTACAGTCGCATCCCTGTGTACCCGCCATCTTTCTTCATTACGGCCATTCTTGCTATCGCTTACCGACGCTCCCTTTGTAGTGTCGCTATTAATATTCATCCTTCATAATGCGGATGATAAGTATCACCGATCGCCGAATATTATGCGTGTACATTACAGCCTCGCCGTATCACAATCGGCGGCTGGATTTGACTCATGCGAGCAACGGGTTCCTCTCGGCCTGAACTTGGGTTTAACCTCGCTTGACCTTGTCATGTTTAATGGACTTTTTTTCTGGTAGGCTCTTTGTTTGGGCCTTTTAACGAAAAGGAGGAGATGGAGTGTATTTTTGTTGTTGTTGTTGTTGTTGTTGTTGTTATTTTGCAGTATTCTTGGCTGACTCTTGTAAGGGATGCATGTTTTGCGTTTATTGTTTTTAGAGAATAGGGAGAAAGAATAAGAGATGTTTATTATTGTTATTATTTTGCAATAATCTTTGCCGGCTTTTTAAGGAAAGCAATATAACTCTGTTGAGGAGAGAAAAAAACAGGAAGCACTAAAAAGAACAATAGTTATTATCATAAGTATCATTGAACAATGATCTCCGTTGACGTGTAAAGGGAAATACACATGATACGAAAAAGACTATTAATTATAGTTATTATTATTATTACTAATATCTTCATTGTTGTTATTACTGTTTCTGATATTGATATTATTTTTGTTATTAATGTTATTAATACAATGATTATTTTTATTTTCATCTTCATCATCATCATCATCATTATAATTATTATCATTGCTACTTAACAATGATCTATAACTTATCAATAAAACCTCGGTGATATTTCAATAAACTTTATCTAAAAAGAGAAAAAGAAATAGGGCAGAATATATCAAACTTGCAACCATCCTTTTTTTCAAGCAAAAGGGCTCGCGTGGTGCCAGTGGTACGATGATTGTCAGTTTTGTCTTCGAACGACCCGTCATTATTCAAGCTGATTTGCATAATTAGTAAGCATATATCCTGCACTTGGTCTTTATGCCAACTCCGCACCTCTGCCTCTGTTCCTTGGCTTGAGTTGCTACTTCCCTTGCCCCCCCCCCTTTTTTTTTTTTTTTTTTTTGAGACAAGTGGTATAATGTAAGTGCTTAAGGTGGATAACGAGTTAATGAATAAGCAGAAGAGGGCGTTTCTTTTTAATATGTGTGTCTTTGCATACTGGGATTTTTTTTTTATTATTATTAAAAGGAAGATGGTAATGCGATCCAAGAAGCTATTATTTATTATGTATGAAGTCCTTTGGTATTTGGCTGACGGCGAATTCATGTTATTTCTTTAGTGTTAATATTTATTATGATAGGCTGCCAAGGAAACTATTGTTGTTATCATTATTATTATTATTGTTATTATTATTACTATTATTATCATCATCATCATCACGATCAACATCATCATCATTATCATTATCATTACCATCATCATCATCATCATCATTATCATCACCATCATCATCATAGTTGTCGATATTCTTGGTATCATTTTTATTAGTATCAAAACTATTATCATCATTGTTTTGGATGTTACCATTATCATCACTAATTCACATTAACATTTACAGATGATCAAGAATTATTAGTATCACTCTCGCATTTACACCCTCTTATCTAACATAGCTGGCAACCTTCCTCCCCCTCTGCTCTCTCCCTCCCTCCCTCTCTCTCTCTCTCTCTCTCTCTCTCTCTCTCTCTTTCTCTCTCCATCCACCCCCATCCCCGTATTATGCCCCCAGACCCCCTTCCCAAGAGACTCCCATTCTTACCCCCCAACCTCTCTCACTCTCCCCCCTAAAAGACGCCCCCACCACCCATTCCCCTCCCCCTCTCCCCTCTCCCTTACCTCCACCCCCCTCCCCACTCCCCTCTCCCTTACCTCCACCCCCCTCCCCTCTCCCCTCTCCCTTCCCCCTCTACTCCACCCCACTCCCATCCCCCTCACCTCCGCCCTCCTCCCCCCACTCCCCTCCCCCTTCTATCCTCCCCTCCCCTCTCCCCCCTCTCCCCCCTCTCCCCCCTTCTACTCCCCCCTTTCCCCCCCCCCCCCCCCCTCTCCTTTACACGTTGATTTCATCGAAGACAAACAGACCAGCTGATCTCACGCAGTCCCCTCGTGCTGTCAGTGTGAAGGGCGTTTCGATACAATGCGAGAGGGAATGTCTGTTTGTTTGTTGTTGTTCTTGTTTTTTCTCTCTAATGTGACTTTATTTATTTGTTTGTTTGTGATTGCTGTGTGTACTTGACACTTATTTTTTCTGATTCTGTTTTTGTATATTGTTTTGTTTTTGTTGTTCTTTGTTTGTTTACTAATTATTCTTGTTCGTTTTTGTCGTCGTCTTGTTTCTCGGCCTCGCGTCCTCCTTTTCTTTCTCCTTCCACACTTTCTCCTTCTCTTCCTCTTTTTCTCCTTTTCCTCTTTTTATCGTTCTTTCTTCCTTTTGCCCTTTTATCCTCCTCCTCCTCTCCTCATTTTCTTCTCCTTCTCCTCTTTTCATCCTTTTTTTCCTTTTCCACCCCCTTCCTCCTTTTCTTCTCATTCTCCTCTACTTCTCCTCCTCCTCCTCTTCCTCTCCTCCTTTCCTCTTCTCCTCTACCTCTCCTCCTCTCCTCTCCTCCTCTCCTCTCCTTTCTTTTCTCCTCTCCTCTCCTCCTTTCCTCGTGTCCTCTACCTCTCCTCCTCCTCTCCTCCTTTCCTCTTCTCCTTTACCTCTCCTCCTCCTCTCCTCATTTCCTCTTCTCCTTTACCTCTCCTCCTCCTTTCCCCTTTTCCTCCCTCGTACTCTTCTTGGGCCCGTGTTTATACAGTGGAGGAACACTTACGATGAATTATATTATTAAGCTAATTTAGAATTACAAAAGCGATAGGAGTTTGTTTGTATGCAACTTTCGCAGGACTTAAACTCTATCAACGTCAGAAAAATTAATAGAAAAAATATATATGTGAAATGATTCAACTTTCATCCAATTGCAGGATAATCACCCTATTACGATGACGAATAAACTAATTATTTTTTTATTAAGAATTATTTTGATTTATGACACACGCGGATAAGCCTTAATGTCTTTGCAAATCTCAATATGATAGTTGATCAGCTGCCTTGCATGAAGGCCTGCCTTATCACTGTGAAGTAAAGACGAGGTTGGGAAAACGCTGGGGTGTTTGTTGCAGGGGGTTATGAATTGCAGTGATTTTGTTTTATTGTTATTATTATTATTGTTGTTTTTATTATTGTTATTATAACTATTATTATCATTAATATCATCATTAGCAGCAGCAGCGGCAT
>BOPN01003208.1:32500-35000 GCA_017312705.2 Penaeus japonicus | reverse complement strand
TTTTACTGTTGTTATTGTTACTAATAGTATCCTTTTGTATCAGTAGTGTTAGTATTATTACTATCAATATTATTACCGCTATTATTGTCGTTGTTGCGATCACTGTTAGTATTAATATTCCTTTGCATGATCAGACTTATTCTCAGCTGAGGTCAAGGCAGGTCAGACATCCTTCGCCCTCAGCCCTTGGTCTCTCTTTAACCTTGCATATTGAGTGAAGAAATAGGTATTAATAGATTATATAGATATATAGATGTTAGTAAATAGAAAGATAAATAGAGGGACAGTGATTCCTAGATAGATAGAGGGAGAGTGGGACAGATGAATAGAGGGACAAAAGGGAGGTAAGTAGATGGATAAATAAATAGATAGAGGGAGGGAGGAAGAGAAACAGAGATAAACAGAAAGCAGTTCAAGCCCCCCCCCCCATTCTCTCTTTCTCACACACAGACACACACACACACACGTACACACACACACGTACACACACACACACGTACACACGTACACACACACGTACACACAAAAAAACAACAACCCATTAACTTACCATCATCCATATTAATTCCAGCCAAAGAGAAGCAAAAGAATAACCCAAGAGGGAAAGAAACAGGATGCAAGAAAGACAAGGTCCAAGAGCAAGCAAGGTCAGAAAGTGGCCAGGAGTTGAAGTGTGTCACGGACAGGATAAGGGGTATTATTGCGTCTGACGAATGGATCAATCTGAGAGAGAGAGAGAGAGATATGGGGGGGGAGAGGGGGGGAGGTGGGAGGGGGAAGGGGAAAGAGAGAGAGAGAGAGGGAGAGGGAGGTGGGAGGGGGGAGGGGGGAGAAAGGAGAGAGAGAGAGAGGGAGGAGGGGGGAGAAAGGAGAGAGAGAGAGAGAGAGAGAGAGAGAGAGAGAAAGAAAGTAAGAAAGAAAGAGGTGGAGAGAGAGAGAGAGAGTAGGGGGGAAAGGGAGAGAGAGAGAGGGGGGGAGGAGAGAGAGAGAGCGAGAGCGAGAGCGAGAGGGAATCGTCCCCAAGAACGGTCCAAGCGAAGGTTATCGCAAAGGAACACTTTTGATAAATGGAAGGACTCCTAACAGACCTCGAGCCTTGGTTGAGTGGATAGTTGATGCGGGTGGATGTGTTTGGCTGTTTATGAACCTTTATTTTCTTGGCTTTATTTTTTTGTATTTATTATTTGAGGTTTGTTTTTCTTCCTTTGTCTGTTGTTGTTGTTTTTTTCTTCTTTCTTTCTTTACTTCTTCCTCTTTTCTTTTTTTTCCTTAACTTCTTCCTCTTTCCTTATTCTTCTTTTATTTCTCCCTATTTTCTTCTTTTCTCTTATTCTTTTTTTTCTTTCTTCTTCTTCATCTTCTTATTCTTCCCATTTTATTCTTCTCCTTTTTCTTCTTCTTCTGTTTTTTATTATCATTATTTTTCTTTTTTTTCTTCAACTTCTCCTTTCTTCTTCTCTTATGTGCTTCTAAGAGATGAGGGAGGGAGAGAGGAGTGATAGGTGTGAAGTAGACAAATTGGTAAACTTCGGAGTTTGGGACACGCACATACATACACACACAAACAAACAAACAAACAAACAAACAAACACACACAAACAAACACAAACACACGCACACACACACACAATCAAACAAACAAACACACGCACACACACTCTAACAAACAAACAAACAAACACACACAAGCGCACACGCAAACGAACACGCACACACACACACACACACACACACACACACACACACACACACACACACACACACACACACACACACACACACACACACACACACGCACACACACGCGACCTCAAGCGAGGCCAGAGGTCGGCCTCGTTTGGAGCCCGACATGTGTCCAGACAGCGGGTGGTCACGCCGCCATGCTGATGTTATAGGACGGAATGTAAAGATAGCTATGATCCCTCGGGGAGATTCTTTTGGTTTTACCTTCTTATCTAGATATTTATTTATCTTTCGTTTTTTTCCCTTTTTTTGGGGGGAGGGGGATTTGCACTTGAAAGGATAATGAATGTGAAGTCATTTCGTATATTTTCTTGGCATGTTTTACAACATGGTCGCCCGTATGAAGATGGGTGCGCGCGCACGGCCCTTCGGCCAAAGTAAACTTCACTTGTAAAAACATAGACCCACCTGCTTGCCGTTATCTCGCTCTCTCTCTGTGTCTGTCTGTCTCTTTTCTCTCCCTCTCTCTCTCTCTATCTCGCATTCTCTCTCTCCCTATCTTTATATGTATATATTAATTCAGTTTCTCTCTCCCTCCTCCCCCCCCCCCTCCCCCTCCCCCCCTCTCTCTCTCTCTCTCTCTCTCTCTCTCTCTCTCTCTCTCTCTCTCTCTCTCTCTCTCTCTCTCTCTCTCTCTCTCTCTGTCTGCCTCTCTCTCTGTCTCACTCATATTCTCTGTCGCTCATTCTCTCTCTCTCTTTACTTCCTTCTTCCTCTCCTCCTCCCTCCCGCCTGTCTTCATAGCCTCTCAACCCTC